>JARBWK010000001.1:184970661-184996546 GCA_030556195.1 Anolis apletophallus | reverse complement strand
AGTGTTAAGATATTTGAAAGGAACATGTGACAAAAAGCTAAAAATTTGTCCAAAAGAAAGCGGTATGAAGGGGTTTGCAGACGCAAGTTTTGGTGACAACGAACAAAACTTGTCATGTTCCAAAGTATCCAATTAGTTTTAATGGGATACAAGTGACATGGAAATCTAAATAAACAGTCACACGTTTGTTTATCCACGGCAGAAGCCAAATTTTCTGCTTTGTCTGACTTTGTTGTACAGAACTAGAGTGGATAAAGGCTCTAGTAAACGAGTTCCAAAGTTTTGAAGATAAGATATCTTTATTTACTGATTCTCAATCTTGTATAGCAATATCAAATGCTGAAGGATTAAAGCAGAGAACAAAATATATTGGGGTAAGGTACCAAAATGTTAGAAAGTTAGTACAGGATGGTTTTATTAATCCTGTGTATGTCCAGTCAGATGAGAATATGGCTGATATGTTTACAAAAGCATTGACTAATTATAAATTAAATGTATTTTGTAAGAAGATATTGTTATTATAATTAATGTGTGTACTTGTGTTGCTCATGAAGGAGGAGTGTCAGATTCTTGCATTTGAAAAGTAATTCATGAGTCAACACAAGATGTATTATTGCAGTTTGAGATGACCTGCGGTGTGCGTGCTTGACACCAGATGGCGCTGTTTCAAGACTGCTGAATGGAACTTTGAGGAGTTTCAGTTGAAAGTGACAGTTGGGATCTGACAGTTGGTTTATAATATCTGTGAGGAAAGGATGATTAGTAAGGTAGCTGTGATGGCTGTTGTTTTTCGATGTTTTGCCAGTTATTGTTAAATACAATTCAATACAAAGATATATATTTACCTTGTGAATTGTATGAGAGTTTCATTATTCACATGAACAGAGACTGGAGGTTTTGGGGCCGATGAGGAATTAAACTTCTATATTTCTGTTGCCTATCCGCTGTGACAAAAATACTCGACGCCGAAGAAAACATGCCACACCGCAGGTCATCTCAAACTGCAAAAATACATCTTGTGTTGACTCATGAATTACTTTTCAAATGCAAGAATCTGACATGAACCCCTTCGGGAAGGAGAGCTGGGGGTGGCGACGGCTATGAGCCTCCGCCGCAGTTTGTTCTGAGACTCGGAGCCACCCAGTGTGCTCACTTCCTATTCGTCCTGCTCAGCCAAGCCCACGTGCGCTTCGGCCACTCAGCACAGCCCTCCCCCGCAGGACAGTGACAGGCCTCCTGCGCGTGGACCTCCCGGCAGGTGGGGTGGGAGAGGGGTTTGGCAGAAGCAGCGACATCACGAGGGGGGAGGGTGACAGTTAGTAAAATGACGGTTAGAGTGTCATTTTGTGTCATTTTGGTTGGTGGTGTGCCCCAGGATTTTGTAAATGTAAATAATGTGCCGTGACTCAAAAAAGGTTGAAAATCACTGCTCTAACCTGATTGTGAATGGTTTATATGATGCCTTCTGCATGTTGTAGTAGAAGAAATGAGTCTGAGGCAATGATTTGGAAGACATTCCTGGTGAAACAATTGTGAAGCTTGTTTCCAAAACAAGCTTTTGGCCACCTGAGCTCCTACGATTGCACCCAACATTGTTGTCAAGTGGGTAAATCACCACAACATTCCCTTACTGTTTGAAATTTGTGGAAGTAAATGTGCAACCTAATCTTATTCGTGTATATCTTTGTGTATCCAAAGCTATGGATTGTGATATAACCCATGGATTAAATCAAGGATCCGTTGTATAGTAAGTTAAAAAAAGATAATGCAGTTACATGGAAATTCTTGATATATCAGACATGTCTTTGCCTGGGTGGGTTGTTTACATATGCTTCTACTCAATTCTTGGATTTTTATTCTTCTTTAGTTAAAGGGAACATGTTGTGCTGGTTGGCATCATGGTTTTGGGTTTTGGTTAGATGGCTGTTATTCCCAAAGTACACTGATGACAGGCCTCCAATCTCCTCCCCTACCTCTCTGGTGTTAGTAAATGCACGCTCAGCCAGGAATAAAACTGCAACCATTAGAGATTTCATCGAAGACCATCCAGTTGATCTCTGTTGCATTACTGAGACTTGGCTTCAAGATAGTGACGACATCTGCTTACAAGAATTGGTGCCTGCTGATTATGCTGTTACTCACCAGAATAGGAACAGGAGGCCCGGGGGGGGGGGGATCCTCGCCCGTGACCTTTTGCATCTTAGAGCGGTCCCCGCTCTGGAGACAGACGGGATTGAAAGTGTCGGCCTGATGTGGGGAGCCCGGAGAGTGTAGCTTTCTTGCTGGTGTACCGTGCACCTAGGGCACCAGCAAGGAGCCTATGCCTGCTGCTGGAGACTGTGGCGGAGTGGGCATTGAGGTTCCCTAGACTTGTGGTGCTGGGGGACTTCAATGTCCACGCCGACACAGCCTTCTCTCCATCAGCAGCAGGGGACCTGGTGTCGACCATGGCGGCCCTGGGCCTCTCCCTTTCCAGGTCGGGCCCCACACTTCGGGCTGGTCACACTCTCGATCTGATCTTCTCAGCGGGTGTCCAAGTGTCCATCACCTCCGTAATAGAGGTGCCTTGGAGGGACCACTGTGCTCTAAGAATCCGAGTCGAACAGCCATGTCCCCAACCGATTTGGGTTCGCCCGAAGGGACTTATGGAACCAATCAGGTTCCTGAATGCCCAGGGGGATTTGGAGCCTGTCAGCGACTCGCTCGATGAGCTAGTTACCACCTGAACTGTAAGCTATCCACTGCTCTCGACGAGATCGCCCCTAAACGCCCTCTCATACCCCGCAAACACTGTTCCCCATGGTTCACTGAAGATCTTAGATCCATGAAGCGGGAGAAGAGACGGCTAGAGCGCATGTGGAGGAAGCTCAGTGATGGGCCTTCGCAATCAGCTTATGAGATCTTTAGAGAGGCTTATGACCATGCTGTCAAGGAGGCGAAAAATTCCCACTATGCCTCCTTGATAGCGTCTTCAGATTCACGCCCGGCTCAATTGTTTAAGATAATTCGGCAGTTGATGATGGTCCCTACCATCCCAAATAATGATGATCGGGCCCTTTCCGCCGAGGCTTTCCAGAATCATTTTGCAGACAAGATTGCGATGCTCTGCCAGGACCTCCCTGCCACGGTTGATACAGTACAGGAACTCCGTGGCCCTCCGCCGGGTCCACCTTCGACCGGTTTCGGCCACTGGACGCAGAGGATGTTGACAGGATCATCGCAGCTCTTCGACCAACCACCTGCTCCCTCGACCCGTGCCCCTCCACGCTGATTCGAGCTTGCATGAAGGGGCTACGAGACCCTCTGTTGAACATAGTCAACTGCTCCCTTGAGCAAGGAGCTTTTCCAGAGGAGTTAAAAGAGGCGGTGGTTAGTCCATTGCTGAAGAAGCCCGGGCTAGACCTCGCGGCTCCCTCACCACCGCCCAGTGTCTAATTTACCGTACCTGGGCAAGGTAATTGAGAGGGCAGCAATGGACCAGCTGCAGACATTCCTGGATGATGCAACCTGGCTAGACCCCTTCCAGTCCGGCTTCCGTTCGGGCCATGGGACAGAGTCCGTCCTGGTCTCCATCACAGACCTACTCTGTTGCCACTTGGATCGAGCCGGATCAGCGCTGCTTGTGTTATTGGACCTCACGGCAGCGTTTGATACTGTCGATTACCAACTTTTGACACACCGCCTGGCGGTGGCGGGGGTGAGGGGGACAGCCTTAAACTGGCTGTCCTCCTTCCTCCAAAACCGCCTACAGTGCGTGAAGTGGGGAGGGGTGGTCTCCGAGGGCTCCCCCTTACACTGTGGAGTTCCTCAGGGGGCCATCCTCTCCCTGCTGTTATTTAACATCTATATGCGACCGCTCACCCAACTGGTACGGAGTTTTGGGCTGGTGTGCCATCAGTACACTGATGACACCCAGCTCATGCTGAGGATGGACCCCGGGGCGGAATCTGTACCTGATAATTTCCATCTTTGCCTTGAAGCTGTAACTGGATGGCTGCGAGCCAGTAAGTTGAAGGTGAACCCGGTGAAGACGGAGATCTTGTGGCTGGGCCGCCCGGGGGAGGTAGAGACCCAGTTGCCGACGTTTGATGGCGTGGCACTTCGCCCACAGCCTCTAGTTAAGAGCCTAGGGGTCCGGCTGGACCCCCAGCTGTCTATGGAGGCGCAGATTGCCTGCGCCTGCAAGACAGTGTTTTACCATCTGTGACAGGCAAAACGTCTGGCTCCCTACCTCTCCCGCTGCGACCTAGCCACGGTGATCCAAGCCACGGTCATCTCGAGGCTCGATTACTGTAATGCGCTGTACATTGGCCTACCCTTGTCGGCGATCCGGAAACTTAAGCTGGTGCAGAACGCAGCAGCGCGCCTGCTCTCAGGAGCCGCAAGATCCGCCCATGTAACCCCACTCCTGCGTGAACTGCACTGGCTTCCTATTGAATTCCGGGTCGTCTTCAAGGTGTTAGTTTTAACTTTTAAGGCTTTATATGGTTTGGGGCCAGTGTACCTGAAGGAGCGGCTTACCCCATACGTGCCCAGTAGATCACTGCGTTCAGAGGGGCTCAATTTATTGGAGGTACCTGGTATTAGGAGCTACAGGTTATCGAGCACGCGGCAGAGGGCGTTCACAGTGGCTGCGCCGAGCCTCTGGAACTCACTGCCTGAGGAGACGCGAGCTCTACGGGGCTTGATGGCATTTCGCAAGTCCGTAAAGACTTGGCTGTTTAGGCAGGCATTCGGCTCTGACTGATGCCTGCTATAATTTGCCATCCTGCCGCGCCTCTGCCGCCTACATTATTGTCGTTCTGCTGCGATTTTATTGTTGGGAGCGGGGTTAACTGGTTTTAAAATGCTGTTTTATAATGCTGTTTTATCTGTGTTTTATCTGGTTTTATTGTTGTAAACCGCTCTGGGCTCCGGAGAGAGCGGTCTACTAAATCGAATAAATAAATAAATAAATAAATAAATTTTGGCTAACATCTTGATTATCTTCTTATCCACAGAGCTTGCTGGCACACCT
Source organism: Anolis apletophallus (assembly GCA_030556195.1). Classification (NCBI taxonomy): domain Eukaryota; kingdom Metazoa; phylum Chordata; class Lepidosauria; order Squamata; family Anolidae; genus Anolis; species Anolis apletophallus. Next base: position 184,991,529 of record JARBWK010000001.1, on the reverse strand, counting down.
CCTAGACAGCTTTTCGCAAACCAATTCTACTACAAAAACACCATACTTTTAACTCGTACATTTCAGGATACAGGACCTGAGTAGAAACATTTCAATTCTAATGTATTTGTATTGTGATGGGACAGCCACTGAAATTACAATGGCTGCCCCATCACATTGGCTTTTATGTCTCCTCCTTACCTTTCGATACCTGCCCCTTGCAGAGTGAAATGGAATCTGTCAAGCAGAGCATTGGATCCAATCGTTCAAAAAAAGAAGCCCAGACTTTGATGCCCCTGCTAAACTTATGTGAAGCCAATATGCAGATTTGTATTGAAGCATCCAATGATTTATCCTGTCTTAATAAGCTGATTGGTGAAATAGAAAAGAAGTCTCAGCAGTCATCCTTTGGATTCTTGCAGGTGAGGCTTGGCCAGAGATGCTCCTGATTGTTCAAATGAGAATATGGAAGCCATCAAGGGGAAGTTAGTGGGTCTGTCCCAGGCCAGTGTGACATTTCAGGCTCTCATTCTTCAGGATGTGCATGCTCATGACATCTTTTCGTTCACACAGGGTGCATCTCTACACTATAGAATTAATACAGTTTGGCACCACTTTAAGTGCAATTGCACAGTGCCATAGAATCATAGGAGTTGTAGTTTTATGAGGCCCTGCTTTAGGAAAGAGTACTGGTGCCTCAAGTTTACATATGTGCAAAATTTTATTTTCTTTAATCAACAGGGCACTCACTTTTGTGTTTATTTTTTCATCAGCACATTGGAAATGTAGCCACTATAAAACATTAAAAGCGGGGGTTGGATAAATTATGCTGTTGTCCTCACTACATTTAAGGCCCATCTACACTGAACATTTGATGCAGTTTCAAGCCAAGACGTGAAGAACGTGGTTTTGCTGTGCAGCTGGAGACACGGGAAATCCTGGAACCAGTTTGAGATCCAGGCGGTGATTACACAAATCACAGAGCACTAATGCCCATTAGAGACTTCGTTGTACACAATTTTGTAGGAGTTTGTTGTCTACTGATCACAGTTTGAAGCCAGCCTCGAACTGCATTAAATGTCCAGTGCAGATGGGACCTATGTCGAAGGAAAGCCTAATATCTGGGAAATTCTTTAGATACCGCAGGACAAGTGTCTCCGACTCTATGGAACGCTTTACCGGATGAAGTTCGATCAGTTAGAGAACTGGCCAATTTTCCAGCAAGCATTCAATCTTAGCTGCCCCTCTTAAAACTCGTAGAAACTTGGTTTTTATATGTATTGCTTTTTAATGTATATGCTTTTAGATTTTGTGAACCACCCCGAGCCTACGGGGAGGAGCGGTATAGAAACCCAAATAATCTCTATATCTTCTTCTACTTCTCTATAAAGCGGAAAGTTTGTATGTTTGTATGTGGCAGCGTTCTGATTGGCTGCCACTTTCACAGGCCACAGCGACCAGCGCGGGTGATGGACCTGAACCAAACTTGGCACACATAACCCCCCTGACCCCTTTTATGTCCTGGTACGGTTTGGGGGAGATGGAGCACGGATTATGGGATTTGTAGTACTTTAAATCCCTTTGGTTCCCACGGACCACTGCGGCCCCCAACAAAGACTGATAAAGACCAAACTTGGCACACAGAGCCTCCATGACCCACTCTACATCCTACTACAGTTTGAAGGAGGCCGGACCATGGATGATGGGACTTGAAGTATCTACACTCACTTCCCGAGACCGCTGCGACCCTCATCCAATGACTAATCAAGACCAAAGTCACACAGAGCCCCCATGACCCACTCTACATCCTGCTGCAATTTGCAGTAGGGCGGACCATGGATGATGGGACTTGAAGTACATTCACTCATTTCCCGAGACCGCTGCAACCCTCATCCAATGACTGATCAAGACCAAAGTTGTCACATAGAGCCCCCATGACCCACTCTACATCCTGTTGCAGTTTGCAGGAGGGTGGACCATGGATGATGGGACTTGAAGTACTTCTACTCATTTCCTGAGACCACTGCTCCACTTATCCAATGACGAATCAAGACCAAACTTGGCACACATAACCCCCCTGACATCCTTTACGTCCTGGTGCGGTTAGAGGGACATGACCCACAGATTATGGGATTTGTAGTACTTTCAAACACTTTGGTTCTCACAGACCACTGAGGCCACCAAAAAGGATCAATACACACCACACTTGGCACACACAGCCCCCATGACCCACTCTACGTCCTGGTGCAGTTCGGAGGAGGGTGGACCATGGATGATGGGACTTGAAGTACCTCTACTCACTTCCCAAGTCCGCTGCGACCCTTATCCAATTACTGATCGAGACCAAACTTGGCACACATAACCCCCATGACTACCTTCACGTCCTGGTGAGGTTCAGGGGAGGACTGACAATGGATGATGGGATTTGAAGTACTTTCACACCCCTCTGTTCCCACAGACCACTGCGGCCCCCAACAAACACCGATAAAGACCACACTTGGCACACAGAGCCCCAGTGCCCCTTTCTACATCCTACTGAAGTTTGGAGGGGGCCAGAACATGGATGATGGGACTTGCAGTACCTTCCCTCTCTTTCCAAGACGGCTACAAACCTAATCCAATGACTGATCGCCACCAAACCTGGCACACAGAGCCCTCATGACCCACTCTACATCCTGGTGCAGTTTTGTGTGAGACGGACCGCGGATGATGGGACTTGAAGTACCTTCACTCACTTCCTCAAAACAATGCAACCCTCATCCATTCACCAATACAGACCAAACTTGGCACACAGAGCCCCCATGACCCACTCTACATCCTGCAACATTTCTCAAATGGCCCGGGCACCGTCGGGTCCTCAAGCTAGTAAATAAATGAGGTCCATGTTAAAGCCGTTGTACGGCTGATCCAAATCTACACCTGCCTCAGTGAACTGTTGATGGGGCCTCAGAGTGGCTTAGTGTATAGTGTATAAAACAAACTATAGTTTTAGTAGTGTGATAGAGTTTTCTTTTTTTAAAAAATATTCCTATTAAGACATTGCCATATATACTTCTTTACAAGTCAATTTCATGTAGAAGCCAAGAGCAGGTTTGGGGGCCAAAATCGAGGATTTTTCTCTAAGCCATGGATCACTCGAGGATCTTTCTGCAGAGAAAGAGAAGCAGCAATGTCCCCTTGATGTCGGCTGCTACTATCGACTTCCGCCTTTCCATAGACAGACCAGAAGCAGTGCCATGGAGGAGACAGTAGAAGGGGATTGGTGCTTCTTTTAGGTTTCCCCAGAATAGACGTGACCTCTAAGCTCTTGCCTTTGGCCACTGTACACAGAGAATAAAACATCCAGACTCTAAAAATTCTTAATGGCATTCGTAGCAGGAGCTAATTTTTTTCCCTTTTCTCCCTTCAGGGCATTGGTGATTTAGTGAACAGGTACGTATACGGACTCCACTTGGGCGGGCCCAATGTGCTAACCAGAACCTTTTGGATCCCACCTCATTTCCCCATCTTGAGTATTCCCTTGCATCTCAGGGTGTTGTTTCCACCAGGATCCCCACTAGGTTTGCTTCTCCGTCATGTATGCATATAAGACTGGTCTATAAAGCCAGTGAATCATGGGGCTTCAATTCCCTGTAGTCCTACACAGTACAAAGAAAGGACTCCTGCTAAGGATTCCTGCTCGACCCCACGGCCATTGTACTGTGTGGTCCCGCAGGGCTCAGTACTGTCCCCTATGTTATTTAACATATACATGAAGCTGTTGGGGGAGATCATCCGGAATTTCGGGGTGCAGTGTCATCTATACGCAGATTATGTCCAGCTCTCTCACTCCTTTCCACCTGCTACTAAGGAAGCTGTTCAAGCCCTGAACCCAGGGCTTGGCCGCTGTAACGGACTGGATGAGGGCGAACAAATTGAAACTTAATCCAGACAAGACAGAGGTAGTCCTGGTCAGTCGCAAGGCCTAACAGGGCATAGGGTTACAGCCTGTGCTTGACGGGGTTACACTCCCCCTGAAGGTGCAGGTTCGCAGTTTGGGAGTGATCCTGGACTCAGCGGTGGCCGGGAAAGCTTTTGCACAGTTAAAGCTTGTGTGCCAGCTGTGCCTGTACCTTGGGAAGTCTGGCTTGGCCACAGTAGTCCATGCTCTGGTTACATCAAGAATAGACTACTGCAACGCTCTCTACGTGGGGTTGCCTCTGAACACTGTTTGGAAACTGCAATTAGTCCAACGCTCGGCAGCCAGGTTACTAACAGGAGCAGGGTACAGGGAGCATACAACTCCCTTGTTGCGCCAGCTCCTCTGGCTGCCAATTAGTTTCGAGCACAATTCAAAGTGCTGGTTTTAACCTACAAAACCCTATACGGTTCCGGCCCAGTTTACTTGTCCGAACAAATTCTCCCCTACGAACCATTAAGGACATTAAGATCATCCGGAGAGGCCCTGCTCTCGATCCCGCCATCTTCGCAAGTGCGTCTGGTGGGGACGAGAGACAAGGCCTTCTCTGTGGTGGCCCCTCGGCTGTGGAACTCCCTCCCAAGCGATGTTAGATCTGCCCCCTCCCTGTTGTCCTTCAGGAGGCGGGTGAAGACTTGGATGTGGAACGAGGCCTTCCCAGGATAAGCTGAGATTGATTTCAATCTGAAATGAGTGACCACTTTTATCGACTGAGTTGAATGTGGTTTTAATGGCAATGTGGTGTTTATGTATCTCTGTTTTTATGTATTCTAATATGCTGTTTTAAGATGTTTTACATTTGTATGGTATTGACTTTTGCTGTAAGCTGGTCTGAGTCCCTCCTTGGAGATAAGAAGATCGGGGTACAAAAATTTTGAATAAAGAAAAAATAAGGGGTTACAGTCACCTGGCTGTGGAGTAGCCAGCTGGGGAGCCAGCTGAATTTAATCATTACTGAACGAAAGGTTATGAGTTCAAAGCCAGCCCGGGTCAGAGTGAGCCATTTGTCTAACTTCCTGTTAACCTATGCAGCCCGAAAGACAGTTTATTTATTTATTTTTTATTTATAAATTCGATTTGGTAGACCGCTCTCTCCGGAGCCCAGAGCGGTTTACAACACAATCAGTAAAATCAGTAAAATCAGTAAAACATCAGTACAGATAAAAACGAATACCCAAAGGCCCCACTCCCCACAATAACCCCGGCAGCAATAATAAACAGGCAATACATGGCAAAACGGTATGATGGCCGCTGGCGAGCTATAGGAGGCATCAGTTGGAACCAAATGCCTGCCTATATAACCAAGTCTTCACAGACTTGCGGAAGGCCAGCAAGCCCCGTATTGCTCGTACCTCCTCCGGTAGAGAATTCCAGAGGATCGGAGCGGCCACTGTAAATGCTCTCTGCCGGGTGCTCGACAGCCTACAGATCTTAACACTAGGGACTTCTAGTAGATTGAGCCCCTCTGAACGCAGTGATCTTCTGGGTTTATATGGGGTAAGACGCTCCCTCAGGTACACTGGCCCCAAGCCATATAAGGCCTTGAAAGTTAGAACTAACACCTTGAAGGAGATCCGGAATTCAATGGGAAGCCAGTGCAGTGCATGCAGGAGTGGAGTCACATGCGCAGATCTTGGAGCTCCCGACAGCAGGCGCGCTGCTGCGTTCTGCACCAGCTTAAGTTTCCGGATCATCGACAAGAGCAGGCCAATGTACAGCGCATTACAGTAATCGAGCCTCGAGATGACCGTGGCTTGGATCACCGTGGCCAGGTCGCTGCGGGGAGAGGTAAGGAGCTAGCCGTTTAAGCCTGCCGCAGATGGTAGAACGCTGTCTTGCAAGCGCAGGCAATCTGCGCTTCCATCGACAGTTGGGTGTCCAGCTGGACCCCAAGGCTCTTAACTAGGGGCTGTGGGCGAAGTGCCACACCATCAAACGTCGCAGCTGGGTCTCTACTCCCCCCGGGCGGCCCAGCCACAAGATCCCCGTCTTCGCCGGGTTCACCTTCAACTTACTGGCTCGCAGCCATCCAGTTACGGCTTCTAGGCAGAGATGGAAATTTTCGGGTACAGATTCCACCCCGGGGTCCATCCTCAGAATGAGCTGGGTGTCATCAGCGTACTGATGGCACTCCAGCCCAAAACTCCGTACCAATTGGGCGAGTGGTCGCAGATAGATGTTAAATAACAGTGGGGAGAGAATGGCCCCCTGAGGGACACCACAATGTAAGGGGGCGCCCTCGGAGACCACCCCTCCCCACTTCACTCGCTGCAGGCGGTTTTGGAGGAAGGAGGACAGCCAGTTGAGGGCTGTCCCCCTCACCCCCGCCACCGCCAGGTAATCGACAGTATCAAACTGGTAATCGACAGTATCAAACGCTGCCGTGAGGTCCAATAACACGAGCAGCGCCGATCCGCCTCGATCCAAGTGGCATCGGAGTAGGTCTGTGATGGAGACCAGGACGGTCTCTGTCCCATGGCCCGAACGGAAGCCGGACTGGAAGGGGTCAAGCCAGGTTGCATCATCCAGGAATGTCTGCAGCTGGTCCATTGCTGCCCTCTCAATTACCTTGCCCAGGTACGGTAAATTGGACACTGGGCGGTAATTGGAGGGAGCCGCGGGATCTAGCCCGGGCTTCTTCAGCAATGGACTAACCATCGCCTCTTTTAACTCCTCTGGAAAAGCTCCTTGCTCAAGGGAGCAGTTGACTATATTCAACAGAGGGCCTCGTAACCCCTCCACGCAAGCTCGAATCAGCGTGGAGGGGCACGGGTCGAGGGAGCAGGTGGTTGGTCGAAGGGCTGCGACAATCTTGTCAACATCCTCTGCGTCTAGTGGCCGAAACCGGTCGAAGGTGGACCCGGCGGAGGGCCACGGAGTCTCAAGCTCATGTACTGTATCAACCGTGGCAGGAAGGTCCCGGCGGAGCGTCGCAATCTTGTCTGCGAAATGATTCTGAAAAGCCTCGGCAGAAAGGGCCCGATCGTCGTTTTTTGGGATGGTAGGGACCATCGTCAACTGCCGAATTATCTGGAATAATTGAGCCGGGCGTGAATCTGCAGACGCTATCAAGGAGGCATAATGGGAATTTTTCGCCTCCTTGACCGCATGCTCAGAAGCTTCACTAAAGAGCTTATAAGCTGATTGCGAAGGCCCGTCACGGAGCTTCCTCCACATGCGCTCCAGCCGTCTCTTCTCCCGCTTCATGGCTCTAAGATCTTTGGTGAACCATGGAGAGCAGCGCTTGCGGGATTTGAGAGGGCGCTTAGGGGCAATCTCGTCGAGGGCAGTGGATAACTTACAGTTCCAGGTGGTGACTAGCTCCTCGAGCGAGATGCTGACAGGCTCCAAGTCCCTTAGGGCATTCAGGAACGGCCCGAGTTTAAGAGGGAGAGGCCCAGCGCCGCCATGGTCGACACAAGGTCCCCCGCCGCAGATGGAGGGGAGGCTGTGTCGCCGTGGACATTGAAGTCCCCCAGACCTATGAGTCTGGGGACCCTCAATGCCCACTCAGCCACAGTCTCCAGCAGCAGGGAGCTGGTGCGCTAGGTGCTCGGTACACCAGCAAGAAGGCTACACTCTCCCGGCTCCCACATCAGGCCGACACTTTCAATCCCGTCTGTTTCCAGTGCAGGGACCGCTCTAAGATGTAACAGGTCACGGGAGAGAATAGCCACTCCCCCCCGCCTCCCATTCCTATTCTGGTGAGTAACGACATAATCAGGGAATGCTAGCTCGTGCAGGCAGGTTTCATCGCCGTCGTTGATCCAGGTTTCAGTTATGCAGCAGAGATCTGCTCGCTGCTCTAAAAAGAAATCCTTGAGAGTAGCAGTTTTGTTCCTAACAGAACGCGCGTTAACTAACACCAGAGAGGAAGGGGAGGAAGTTGGTAGCCTGTCACCAGCGTACTTCGGGATAGGACGCAGGTCAGAGGTACGTCGGGTCTCGCAACGACTCAGCGCACCTCTCGCTTTTGGCCTGCGCCTAATGCTGTACTTCCCCATCCCAGAGATCACTGCAATGGGGGCTTCTACTGCGTCAATGGAAGGTCTTGCGGGCTTAATTTGCGGCACACCCCCCGAAAAGGGAGATCAGGGGGGGCCGACAACCCACTGGAGCTTGGCGGGCATGGCGCACATGGTTGATTTGCAGCCTTCATCTTCCCTCTGGCCAAAAAGGCCGCCCCCCAAAAGGTCCTAGCCCTATAGCCCTGTTTCCGTCTGTGAGGACCATGCTGACTCTTTCTTGACAGTTTAACATCCTTTGTGGTAGGTCTTAGGCCCTGTTGCATCTGTCAAGTAGGAAATTTAGGTACCGCTTTATGCGGGAGGCTAATTTGTCTAATTACGACACAATAACCTTCCAGCAGCGTGCAGAAGAATGAGGAAGTACTCCATCAAAGGACTCAGGTCACAATGGATGGCGAAGCAGCAGTTCCCCTGAGGCCAGAATCGAGCCAGGAAAGCTTGGGCACAGCTGGAATGTTAAATACCCTCTTTGTCTGTTTATATATGTTGTATGTCTAACTGGCATTATATGTTTACCAAGTATATGTGCATTGTAATCTGCCCAGAGTCCCCTGCGGGGTGAGAAGGGCGGAATATAAATACTGTAAATAAATAAATAAATAAATAATCTATCCCAGTGGTTCTCAACCTGTGGGTCCCCAGGTGTTTTGGCCTACAACTTCCAGAAATCCCGGCCAGTTTACCAGCTGTTAAGATTTCTGGGAGTTGAAGGCCAAAACATCTGGGGACCCACAGGTTGAGAACCACTGCTCTAGAAGGTTCCGTTGGCTGTTACACTACTGATCCTGACCATGTAGTTGTCATAGCTAGGATGAATAATAAATACAATTGCATTCAACACAACTTAGAATGTTAAATGTATATTATCCCAAGTCCTTACGGTCTAGTGCAGTTTTCTTTCTAATTTAATATCTAGCAAACAATGCCTTCGCTGTAGCAGAATGTTTTCCCAGTACTACAAAGAAATAGCTCACTTTCTACTATGTCTATGTTATTTCTAGATGTGAGCAAGAAGCAAGAAGACCCAGGCATGATCTGAGAGCGATCAGTAGATCCTACATTGAAAATAAAAATCTGCTTCAGACCAAGTTGGCTCAGTATGCAGGTGACCAATTTCTCTTAACTTAGACACATAGAAACAAAGAGTTGGAAGACATCACAAGATCCATCCAGTCCAACTCTTATCCAGCCTTCCCTGCTTGGTGGTCTGTAGACCTAAAGGCTGTCATTCGTTCATTATCCCTGTCGGTTGGGGATGAAGGAATCTCTACATCCAGAGAGCACTGTGGAGTCAAACAATGACAGATCTGGACCAAACTTGGCACAAATATTCAGTATTCCCAAATGTGAACACTGGTGAAGGTTGGAGAAAATAGACCTTGGCATTTGGCAGTTGTAGTTGCTGGGATTTATAGTTTACCCAGGGGCGGTCCTACAGGTAGGCCAAGTAACAGCAGCATAGGGCACCATCTGGGAAGGGGGTGCCATCCTGGCTGCATGGGGCGCCATCCTGGCCCTGCCGATGTTCCTCAGGCAGTGTTGCAGCTGCCTGCTTTTGGGCCCCGGCCTTTGTGCGCTCGACGCCGCTTCTGGGCATGCACGGAGGTTTTCGCGCAGGCGCAATTGCTCTGGAGCTGAAGTTGAGCGCAGGAGCAACTGCACATGCGCGAAAACCTCCGCACATGCCCAGTAGCTCCCTTGCGCAGAAGCCTGTAAGCAAAGCACTCCCTATCGGGCAAGCAGGGAGTGCTTCCCCAATCCCTTTGTCTCCGCCACGTGCGCGCGTTTGCAGGGAAGGAGAAAAGAATCAGTGAAGGAAGTGTAAGTGAAGGAATGGATGAAGGGCTTTCCTCCTTCCTCCTCTGTGACCTCTTCTCTCCCTCCTTCCTTTCTTCGGCTCTATTTCTGTCTAGACCTGAGGGGCCTGAGGCTATGAGGAGTTGTGGGAGTTGGAGTCCAAAACACGTAGAGGGAGGGCGGACCCAAGTTTGCCCAGGCCGCTGCCTGTATTTGACCTCATTTGAACATTTTGGCTGTTTTTCTATTTACATTTACATTGGGATCCTAATTTTGGACTTATGGGAGACTCCTATGAATTATGAGTCAGGTGATAGGTAATATATTCTGATTTTGATGCATTTACATTGCATTTCTTGTTGATTATTATACAGTTCTGCTTAATATTGTCATACAATATAATAAAAATACAATATAACAATAGAATAATGATATATTTTATATTACATGTAATATTACAAACAATATTGCAGTATAGTAGTATTGTACAAAATAGTAATATATAATATTTTATTTTACTTTATTTTGGGTTATTTGAGTTTTATAGGAATAATGAAAATATTTAGTAGAGGATAATTTTATTTAAATAAATAATTTTATTTATTATTTTATTATAATATAATAGAATGTTATATTATATTATAATGTCAATGTATTATAATATAATTATATTGTAATGTAGTATAATATAATTATGATATAATATAGTATGAGTATGGTATAATACAGGGCTGTCCAACTGGCGGCCCCGGGGCCGGATCCGGCCCTGTAGCCTGTTGGACACGGCCCCACCTATGCCCTCAGCCGCCATTTTTATTTTTATTTTTAAAATCGATTTTTTAAAAAAAAATGGCGGCCGAGGGGGGAGCGGGCAGTGAGGAGGAAGACAGCTAGCTCCTCCTTTTGGCGCCCTCCCCCTACCTAGGGCGGGGGAGCCGCCGAAAAAGAGCAGAAAGAGGCGGCGCCAAGAGCAGCGCGTCACAGGCCTGGCGTGATCGCGCTGCTCTTGCACCGCCTTACCCTCCGGCGGCCCCCGGCCTATGAAGGGAGGGGCCCGAAAGGAGGAGTAGGGCGGTGCCAAGGGGCAGCGCGTCACGCCAGGCCTGTGACGCGCCGTGCCGCGGCCCGCCTTCTGCCCCCGGCCCTCCCTTCCTAGGGCAGGGGAGCCGCAGAAAAGGGCAGAAGGCGGCCAACAGCAGCGTCACAGGCCTGGCGTGACGCTGCTCTTGGCACCGCCTACTCCTCCTTTTTCGGCAGCTCCCGGCCTAGGAAGGGAGGGCGCCGAAAAGGAGGAGTAGGCGGTGCCAAGGGGCAGCGCGTCACGCCAGGCCTGTGACGCGCTGCTCTTGGCGCCGCCTACTCCTCCCTTCGGCGGCTTTAGGAGGGGCGGGGCCTGGGCTGGGGGCCTGGGCTGGGGCGGGCCTGGGGCGGGCCTGGGGCGGGGCCAAGTGGCCCGCAGGTCATCAGTGACCTCTTATCCGGCCCTGGACCCGCCAGAAGTTGGACAGCACTGGTATAATATATTGTATATACATTGATACAATATAATGCTACTAATGGTATTGTGATATTATAATTGTATATTTGTTTTACATGGGGGGGCAAAATAATGGTTTTGGGGGGCAAATAATGTTCGCTTACTATTTAAAATTACCTTAGACCGCCCCTGAGTTTACCTATAATCGAAGAGCAGTCTAAACCCCACCAATGATAAAATTGGACCAAGCTTGCCACACAGAACCCCCATAACCAACAGAAAATACTGAAAGGGTTTGGTGGGCATTGACCTTGAGTTTTGGAGTTGTCGTTCACCTACATCCAGAGAGAAGAAGGAGGGCTTGGTGGGAGAATTTGCCATGTGCTTCCTAAAAGGAAGAGAAGGACAGGCGGAGAGATCTTCAGCCTTCTCTGCCAAAGGGGTTCCTCAGACCATCAGAAATATGTGTTTTCTGATGGTCTTTGGTGACCCCTCTGAAACCCCCTTGTGACTCCCTCAGGGGTCCCGACCCTCAGCTTGAGAAACACTACTCTAATGTTTTGGGAAGCAGTAAGCACAAGAGATTTAGATCTAGAACTTTCTGGGGACTTGGCTTTGGGAGCTGGTCTAGATCTAACTCTCATAGACCTAGGATTGGGATCAAGAAGACCCTAGCTGCCAAAGTTCCCTTGGCTGTGATCGGTCCCTCCCTCGGGCCTCACAGTGGAAGTCCAGCTAAAGTTTGCTAGGAATAGCATAATTTGTTCGGTTGTATTTAACTGTGACGATTATGTTTAGTGTGTTTTGTCTCTGTATTATGTTTTCTCTTCATTTCTACTGTAAACCGCTCCGAGCCCTCGGGGAGTGGCAGTCTAGAAATTTGAATTAATAATAATAATAATCCTCTAGCATGGAAGATGGCATGGAAGCACCAGACTGGGGAGTCATGTCACCCTTCCGTCTTCTAATCACCAGATTGATTGTAGTAGAATACCACAGACAACTAGAGATGAACACAGATATACCTATGGATAGGGTTCCCATATGTCCCTTATTCTAAGGGACGTCCCTTATTTTGGCCCTAAAATTTGTGTCCGTTATTTTCAGGCCCTGTCCCTTATTTTTGACTAGCAGGACAGGACTGGGCGGGGTTGACCAGAGGAAGCTGCGCGCTGTGGTTTCCACGGCAATGCCTGCCCGGGGATTCCAACTCGCAGGGCAGCCTGCGTCCCCGTCGGAAGGAAGAGGCGATACAGGACTTTTTCAAAGTACAGTAGACTAATTAACCGTTACCCAAGGGGAATGTTGGATCATGTTGGATAAAGATAGTTTCTGGTTGCTTGAGAGTTACTCTTAAAATAGGCCTAGCTGTGCATCCCAATACTATACAATGCTATACAATACTATAAAATACTATACTATACCATTAACTATTGACATAATAATCATGAAGATGTACTGTCTTATAAAATTTATTTTATTTTAATGTTTAGACAGTGCACTTTTAAAGTCAGCAAAGTCAAGTACTAAATACAGATGGAGAAAATTAGGTCGTTCTAATGTTTTTTTCTAATGACAAAGCATGCAGAAACATCCCATGTCCTGTTAAGAGGGTGTAAGTCAGTTTCTTTTGTGAGTTTCAATCATTATCTTATTCTGTTAATAAAACTATTTCTACCTAATGTTTGGGTTTCAAGTTTTTAATGAAGTGTCCCTTACTTTTGTGAAAAATCCCGTAAATGTCCCTTATTTCTTATATCAAAAAATGGCAACCCTACTTATGGAGTGGAAAATACAGATCCAACATCTCAGAACAGGATACCTTTGTGACTGAGAGCTGTTCAGCAGTGGAACTCTCTGCCCCATAGTATGGTGGAGGCTCCTTCTTTGGAGGCTTTTAAGCAGAGGTTGGATGGCCATCTGTCAGGGGTGCTTTGAAGGCGATTTTCCTGCTTCTTGGCAGAATGGGGTTGGACTGGATGGCCCACGAGGTCTCTTCCAACACAAGGATTCTAGGATCTTCCATAATGAACAAGACATGGGCAGTGTTTTATACAAGTAGAGATGATAAGACAGACTTGTTTGTTAGATCTATAGTCAGATTTCTTTATTTCGTCTTTTCTGTTTTGTTTTTACAGAAAACACACCAAAGAAAAACTGGATAAAAGGTAAGCTTTTGGTCCAAATGAATAGCGCGAGCCATACCAGATGAGATATGGGAGTGGGATAAGATTTCCTAGTTTACACTCCTTGTGTTTCCTGTTTTAGTTAGCCCTTACGTAATTGTATTCATCATTGTGCATTTCCTTGGCCTCTGTCCTGGACATACAACAGATTGGTTTTAAAGTGCTTCTTTGGACTTTGCCTTAATAGCATCCTGAGTTAATAGATAATATTGGGTGGTGTCAGCAAATCCTGAAATTATACCAGCACTTGCCCAGACTCATGGAAGAATTATATAAGAAATATTCGCATATGTGAATGAATGCAATTGATTACATAACTGCATGAAGTTAAAAGTAAAGGTTTCCCCTTGACATTAAGTCTAGTTGAGTCCAATTCCAGGGAGGGGATGGTTCTCATTTCTGTTTATATGCCAAAGAGCCAGTGTTATCCATAGACACCTCCAAGGGCATGTGGCTGGCATAACTGCATAGACATGCCCTAAACATGATTTTTGGTGATATGATGTATTCCATGTTTTTCCTCTGAGTGAATGATTGAGATGGGTATTTTCTCATCTGCATAGTTCAGTTGGTATTATGAGAGAAGCCCAGAATTTGCCTATATATTTATCCAGAGTCTATAGAGAATAATACGCTGTTGGGTTCACCAGTCGCGTGGTTTTTATAATTCACATCTTGGCACAGATTATAGAAGCCAGCTCGTACTAGCATATTGAAAACGGACAAAATATGTTTGTTGCATATAGGGACTGGGTGGAAGTATAACATAGATCAGGGGTGCTCATGAGGTAGATCTCGATCTACTGGTAGATCGCATAGGGCGTCCTGGTAGATCGCAGGCAGGGTGGGAGGAAGGCTCAGTCCCGCCCCGCAGGCTCCCAACGCTGCCCAAGTACTGCCGGCCCTGGGTTATCTGAGGTCCTTTCCACACAGTTGAAAGAAATCCCATGTTATCTGCTTTGAATCAGATTATATGGCAGTGTGGACTCAGAAAACCCAGTTCAAAGCAGATATTGTGTTATATATTTCACATTTTTGTAGTGGGTAGGGAGATCATTTTGACTTGGTTGTTTTATAAATAGCTCGCATGCTGAAAAAGTGTGAGCACCCCTGACATAGATTGAAATGACCTTTCACCTGTCTCATCTGGTTCCCATCTTGCAACAAAAGGTGTATCTACACTGTTGAATGTATGCAGCTTGGCATCACTTTGACTGCCGTGGCTCAAAGTGGAACTCTGGAATCATAGGAGTTGTAGTTTACAATATTTTTCATCTTCTTTACCAAAGAGTGCTGGTACCTCATCGAACTACAACTCCCAGGATCACATAGCATTGCCAGGCCCGGATCATCCATTAGGCCACCCTAGGCCACGGCCTAGGGGCGTAGCTATGAGGGGGCACCAGATCCAGACCTCCCCCCCAAAAAAAATTTTTTTTAAAGGACAATGTTCAGGCGTTTCTGCACCTGCGCGAAGCGCCATAGGCCCCTAGGGCCTCTGACGCGGCTTCGCCCCGCCTCTTTGTCGCTCGCACCACCCCTCAAGGAAGGAGCGGCGCCCGCTGGCGTGAGCATAAAAATGTGGGAGCGAAGCCACGTCGGAGGCCCTAGTGTAGCAGAATCTGGAGTCCCAAAACTCCGATGCAATACCTTTGATTCAGGCTGCGTTTACGTGCGAGCGCATGGACGAAGACAACGCGACAACTTGGCTGCGATTCAGGAAATCAGTTTATTTCAATTACAACAGCTGAGGGGTCTGCTCTATAGCGGAAAGCAAGCCGCAAGAACAGCACCCTCTCTCTTCCGGTAAACAGGTCTTATACAGGCAATGGAGGCAATCCTTAGTCCCACCTCCCTCATGCATTTCCACTGGCTAAACATCTGTAAGCTGATCTGACATCAACCAACCAATTAAAGCATTGTGTCACCTCTCTTCTACTGGCTGACAAACATTTCGCAGTTTAATTTCCACCCAATTGTCTGTGCCATTCTTCATGCACAGGCTGTCCCGAAAGCAATACATTTCTACAGCGTTCCCACCAGGAGCCGGCCAAAGTGGGAAATTCATCAGCTGGCCCATGTGACGTTTCCTAAGCCAATCACTAACTTGTAAACAAACACACATGGCGATTCTCTAAGACAATCAAGGCTGTCTCTTATCTAAAGCACATGGTGTTCTTTGAACTAATCACGGCTGTGCTTTTGCGGACCAATGGTAGCTGTATCTTTTGTAAGCCAATCACAGTCGCCAATTCTCGTGCTGCTACTAACAAGCTGACTCCGTTATTCTATGCCTATGTTAAGTAGCACTTTCTCCTGGCGTTTCCTCTGCAAAATCAACAATTCTACTTTACTAGGGGCGGGACTTCACTCCGCCTCTTTGTCACTCGCGTCGAGGGCGCCTGACGTGAGCAACGAAGAGGCGGAGAGAAGTCCCGCCCCTAGGGCCTCCGACGAGGATTCGCCCCACCTCTTCATCGCTCACGCCGCCCCTCAAGGAAGGAGGGTTGCCCGCCGGTGCGAGCGGTGAAGAGGGGGAGTGAAGCCACATCGGAGGCCCTAGGGACGGGACTTCGCTCCGCCTCTTCGTCGCTCGTGTCGGGCACCCCTCCTTCCTCGAGTGAAGGAAGGAGGGTGCCCGACACGGCGCGACGAAGGCGGAGCGAAGTCCTGCCCCTAGGGCCTCTGACGCGGCCGCCCCGCCTCTTCCTCGCTCGCACCACCCCTCAAGGAAGGAGCGGCGCCCGCTGGCGTGAGCATAAAAATGTGGGAGCTAAGCCGCGTCGGAGGCCCTAGGGGCGGGACTTCACTCCGCCTCTTTGTCACTCGCGTCGAGGGCCCCTCCTTCCTTCTCAAGGAAGGAGGGGCACCTGACGTGAGCAACGAAGAGGCGGAGAGAAGTCCCGCCCTAGGGCCTCGACGAGGCTTCGCCCCACCTCTTCATCGCTCACGCCGCCCCTCAAGGAAGGAGGGTCGCCCGCGCGAGCGCGGTGAAGAGGGGAAGCCACGTCGGAGGCCCTAGGGGCGGGACTTCACTCCGCCTCTTAGTCGCTCGTGTCAGGCGCCCCTCCTTCCTCGAGTGAAGGAAGGAGGGCGCCCGACACGAGTGACGAAGAGGCGGAGTGAAGTCCCGCCCCTAGGGCCTCTGACGCGTTCCGCCCGCCTCTTCCTGGCTCACGCCGGCCCCTCTCCTTCACTCAAGAACATTAAATGGGGCCAAATTAATCTAACCTAAGTTATGGTGTTGATTCTCTTTCAGAAAATGTGACGTTGGATGCAAAAACAGCCCATCCTCGGTACTTTGTTTCTGACGATCGGAAAAGCGTACACTGGGCGAAGAGCCGCCAAGATCCGCCATACAGTTCCAAAAGATTTGAGTTTGCCCGCTGTGTGCTTGGGAAGAAGGGATTCACTTCTGGAAAACATTATTGGATAGTGGATGTAGAGGATGGTGACTACTGGGCGGTGGGTGTAGCCCAAGAATCTGTGGACAGGGAGGGAACTTGATTTTGAGCCTGATGAAGGGATCTGGGCTATGGCACGTTACGGTGATGAGTACAAAGCTCTTACTTCACCCCCTACCCTTCTGGATCCAGACTATGATCCAGAAGAGATCCAGGTTTATTTGAACTATGATGCTGGAATAGTGTGTTTCTATAATGAATGTAAGGAACCCCTCTATACTTTCTCATCAATCGATTTTGAAGATGAGAAAGTCTTTCCTTTTTTCCGAATTGGTAATTCATCCACATCTTTGCGCCTGCTCTAAATCATAAGAGTTGACCACCCAGCCCAACCTTCTTCTGCCATGCACACAATCAAAGACTGACACCTCCATCCAATGATGATTCCCCCATTTTCCCCATTCAAAATAGAAGCAAAGTGCATTATACTCTCTTCATTATAATCACATATAGCAAAGTAGTACAGTAATTTAGTAGATTTTGCTGGTTGAAAGCTATATTTTGTAAGTAAGGTTCCTAGAGGAAGGATGAAATATAATTATTTTTAAAACAGAACAATAGCTGGAAATATATCAATTACATGCAAACAATACTTGACAAAGGAATAACAAATGTAACCTTGTTGTTTATTCATTCAGTCCCTTCCGAATCATCATAACCTCATAGTAACCTACTATGTTTAAAATATCAAAATATTAAATGAAATAAAAATTGATTCATAACAGTATGTTGTTGTTTTATTTTACCTTCTTGGCTTTTCTTCGCAAACGAAGATTCAGATTCAGGAAGGATTCATCCCATGCTTTCTACAAGTGCGTTGATGACTAAGAAGGCCAATCCGAGATAGGCAAGTCCGGTGACAGAAAGCACAGGAAAAAGTCTCCTTAGGTGATGTTGTTTCCAGGTTGCGGTTCTTTCTGCGTTGTCGTTTCTCTACGATACTCTTTCGGCGTGTCTTCTCGAAAGAGGCCGCAGCATTGTGGCTAGTGTGTCTCCATGCCTCCTGATGTGAGGCCAGCGTGGACCATTGTTAGTGATCAATCTGGCCAAGTCCGATATGTTGTTTCAGGGAGTCCTTATATCTCTTTTTGGGGGCGCCTCTCTTGCGAGTTCACTATAGAGTGGTATCTGGGAGGTGGTGGTCCTCCATCCTAGAGACGTGCCCTGCCCAGCGCAGCTGTGTACTCACTAAAATGTAAATAATCTAAAGAGCACCAGATCCTTTCACATCTTGGAAATTAAGCAGCTCTGGTTAGTACTTGGATGGGGGACCACCAATTGGATGGGAGAACACCAGATGCTATGATATTTCACAGGAATTAAATGAGAAAACCACTTCTGAATATTTTTTGCCTCAGAAAATCTAATGAAACTTGTGGGGTCGTTATAAATGGGGAAATGACTTGAAGGTATATAAACACATACACTGATTTCCACTTTTGTTCTCACTTGTATTCACAATTCCACCAAAACAATGTTAGCCCTTAAAGTTGTTTCCACCTGGACCAAGCATGGGCAAACTTTGGCCCTCCAGGTGTTTTGGACTTCAACTCCCACAATTCCTAACAGCCTACTGTCTGCTAGGAATTGTGGGAGTTGAAGTCCAAAACACCTGGAGGACCAAAGTTTGCCCATACCTGACCTAGACTCTTAACCATTCCAGAAATGATATTGCCTTTAGTGGGATATAATAATATTAATAATAAGCTGTAGTATAACAGTTAGATAACTATGTACATCATTTTAAGCTCTAAAGAGAAAAATCAACACTAAAATTATTACAATTAAATTTAGTTTATGTCGTAATTAATATTGCACCTCAACAGTGTGCCTTTTATCCCACATATCTGTTACACTGTGTTTTTTTAAAAATATGATTACTCTCTTCAGATGTAATTTTAAAAACCTCTGTTGACTTCAAAATTAAGTCAAATTAAATCCAGGAGTTTTAGACCCCATCTACATCCTCATATAATGCAGTTTAAAATGAATTATATTATCAGGGTAAAAGTAAAGGTTTCTCCTGGCATTAAGTCTAGTCATGTGTGACCGGGGGGGTTGCTCATCTCCATTTCGAAGCCGAAAAGCCGGCGTTGTCAGTAGACACCTCCAAGGCCATGTGGCCAGCATGACTGCATGGAGCGCCCTTACCTTCCCACAGAGGCAGTACCTATTGATCTCACATTTGCATGTTTTGAACTGCTAGATTAGCAGGAGCTGGGCTAACAGCGGGGGTTCACTCTGCTCCTCAGATTTGAACCGCTGACCTTTCAGTCAGCAAGTTCAGCACAGCCGTTTAACCCGCTGTTTCACCAGGGGAGGCCATTGTAGCGTAGAAACACATAATGTTCAATGCAGTTAAGCTGCATCATATAGGGCAGTGTTTCCCAACCTTTTTTGAGCCGCGACACATTTTTTACATTGACCAAATCCTGGGGCACACCACCAACCAAAATGACACAAAATGACACTCTAACACAGTCATACACATAGTTAATATGTTTTAAAATGTATTTATACACTCAGTGTGAAACCTGGGCCTGTTTCGATGAACTCAACATAGATATCCTGGCAGGAATGGCAGAAAGACACACACGAAGGTCTTGCTCAACAGCTGGGAGTTATAGTTCTCTCGCAATCAAAGAGCACTCTGAACTCCACCAATGATGGAATGGAATCAAACTTGCCACACAGAACTCCCATAACCAAGAGAAAATACTGTAAGAGTTTGGTGGGCATTGACCTTGAGTTTTGGAGTTGTAGTTCACCTATATCCAGAGAGCACTGTGGACTCAAACAATGTTGGATCAGGACCAAACTTGGCATGAATACTCAATATACCCAAATGTGAACACAGATGGAATTTGGGGAAAATAGACCTTGACATTTGGGAGTTACAGTTTCTGGGATTTATAGCTAACACACAACCAAAGAGCATCCTGAACTCTTGCAACAATGGAATTGAACCAAACATGGCATATTGAACTCTCAATTTCCCCGGCACACCTGATGATCACTCACGGCACACTAGTGTGCCACGGCACACTGGTTGAGAAACACTGATATAGGGCCTCTTTTACACTGCCATATAATGGATTTTCAGAGTGTAGTTTAACTGCATTGAACTGGATTATATGAGTCTACACCGCCCATTTAATGCAGTTCGATACAGTTAAACTGCATTCTGAAACTGGTTATATGACAGTGTAGATGAGACTGCCCATACCTGCTCCAAACGAAGTATAACATAGATACACCCAGATGAAAAGCTTTAACACTAAAATACATTAAAACACATCGTACAACAAATCAAAATAATAATACCAATAAAATGTCAAATTATTCCTTATCACACAATTCAAAGAAAAAACATGGGAACCTGTCAAATACAAACCTTACAGTTTTCATGGTATGGAAAGCAATAGAGGATAATATGCCAATACATGATTGGTTAAGCAAGACATGAGCCATAGCAATAAATGAAAGAAAAAAACCCCATACAAAACAAGATTATAGGAAGTAGATATAAAAGAGAATCTGTTTGAGGTCACATGGAAACCATTGATCAGCTATACATACCAGAGTAATTTAGTAAATTTACATACCAGGACAATGGTAAAATTTTTAGTTCAAAGTGAGTTTTGGGCTTGGGAAAGATATCATTATTTTTAATTATCTAAGGCAATAGAGTGGGCCTTATTTCCAACAAAGAGGATATGCAGTGAAATAGCATGAATTGGGGAATGGGTGCATCTACACCAGGGTGCTCAGAATGGTGATCGGGATCACCAGGGTGATCTTTGGGCCTCATCTGGTGATCTTCAGGCCCCTGACCAGGTTTTTGCAGTTTGTCCTCTTCACGCGCCCCTGCACGCTGCAAAGAAGTCCTCCGTCGTTGCTCCTCCTTGCTCCCTGTTCTCGCGCCGCCTCCAAAAGCTCCAGAGTCCAAGAGGCAGAATGGGCCCCCTCTTTTGGATTC
>JARBWK010000001.1:184813630-184970561 GCA_030556195.1 Anolis apletophallus | reverse complement strand
AACCACATAAACATCTAATCGGAACCAGCCTTGGCACACAATGCCTTCCTCCAATAACCCAGGCACCGCCGGGACCCCAAGCTAGTAATACCGTGTTTCCCCGAAAGTAAGACAGTGTCTTACTTTCTTTTGACAAAATCCCACTACGGCTTACTTTGGTACGACACATTAGCTGGCGGTACCTGCCGTGCAGTAAGCCTTTCCCCTTGGCCGCCGCGTCACTCGGTCCCGCCTCCTCCTCGGTCCGCCGCCCGCCACCACCCGCCTCCGCCTGCCTCCACCGCTAAGCGCCGCCTTCGCACAAGCGGCCCCACGCCTCGCCAGCGCGCTTCGGGACCTACTGCCCATGCGAATGTCGCGCATGGGCAGTAAATCTCAGCGCGCCCTAGCGCTTTGCACCAGGCGCAGCGTGGGCCGGCTGTCGTGCGGCACGGCAGCGCGAGTGCGCGCCAGGCGCCAGGCGGAGGAGCGGAGGGAGGAGGCGGGACCCGGAGGAGGCGGGACCCGAGAGTAGCGGCGGCGGCGGGGTACGTCTTATTTTCGAGTACGGCTTACATTAGCCGACAGCCTGACACCCCGATCGTCTTACAATCGGGGTGTCTTACTTTCGGGGAAACACGGTATATAACAAAGTAGTACAGTAATTTGGTAGATTTTGCTGGATGAAAGCTCCTATATTTTGTAAGTAAGGTTCCTAGAGGAATGATGAAATATAAATTCAATACATGATTTAAAAAACAGAACAGTAGCTGGAAATATATAAATTACATACAAATAATACTTGACAAAGCAATGACAAATTTACTTGTTTACTTGTTCAGTCGTTTCCGATTCATCATGACCTCATAATAACCTACTATGTATAAAATATCAAAATATTAAATGAAATAAAAATTGATTCATAACAGTATGTTGTTGTTTTATTTTACCACTAAGATGTAAATAACCTAAGAAGCACCAGATCCCTTCACATCTTGGAAATTAAGCAGCTCTGGTCAGCACTTGGATGGGGGACCACCAGATGCTATGCAGATATTTCAAAGGAATGAAATGGGAATATTTTTCTGAATTCTGAATATTTTTGCCTCAGAAAATCTAGTGAAACTCGTGGGGTCGTTACAAATGGGCAAATGACTTGAAGGTATATAAACACATACACTGATATCCAATTTTGTTCTCACTTGTATTCACAATTACACCAAAACAATGTTTACCCTTAAGGTTGTTTCCACCTGGACCAAGCAAGGGCAAACTTTGGCACCTCAGGTGTATTGGACTTCCAGACTCTAACCACAGAAATGATATTGCCTTTAGTGGGATATAATAATATTAATAATAAGCTGTAGTATAACAGTTAGATAACTATGTACATCATTTTATTTATTTACTTTGTTTATATTCCGCTCTTCTCACCCCAAAGGGAATTCAGAGCGGATTACAGTACACATACTTGCAGACAATCCCTGCAGTTGAACATATGACATTTGACATTTATCACAGTACACTACATACATTTTGACATATCACATATTACATATATACATTTTGACATATTACATTAACCATTCCAGAAATGATCAGCGTTTTGCCTCCTATGTTGTTCTGCAGTGGGATAAATTTTGCCTATAATAATAATAATAAGCTGTAGTATAACAGATAACTATGTACATCATTTTAAGCTCTAAAGAGAAAAAGCAACACTAAAATTATTACAATTAAATTTAGTTTATGCCGTAATTAATATTGCACCTCAGCAGTGTGCCTTTTATCCCACATCTCTGTTACACTGGGTTTTTTAATTATGATTACTCTCTTCAGATGTGATTTAAAAAACCTGTGTTGACTTCAGAATTAAGTCAAATTATATTAAGGAGTTTTAGACCCCATCTATAGTCTCATATAATGCAGTTTAAAATGTATTATCAGGGTAAAGGTTTCCTTTGACATTAAGTCTAGTCATGTGTGACTCGGGGGGGGGGTGCTCATCTCAATTTCTATGCCGAATAGCCGGTGTTGTCAGTAGACACCTCCAAGGCCATCTGGCCGACATGACTGCATGGGGCGCCCTTACCTTCCCACAGAAGCAGTACCTATTGATCTACTCACGTTTGAATGTTTTGAACTGCTAGATTAGCAGGAGCTGGGCTAACAGCGGGAGTTCACTGTGCCAAGATTGGTTCAATTCCATCGTTGGAGTTCAGAATGCCCTTTGATTGTAGGTGAACTATAAATCCCAGCAACTACAACTTCCAGATGTCAAGGTGTATTTCCCCTAAACTCCATCAGTGTTCACATTTGGGCATATTGAGTATCCGTGCCAAGTTTGGTCCAGATCCATCACTGTTTGAGTTCACAGTGCTCTCAGGATGTAGTTGAACTACAACTCCCAAACTCAAGGTCAGACCCTTCCAGTATTTTCTGTTGGTCGTGGGAGTTCTGTGTGCCAAGATTGGTTCAATTCCATCGTTGGAGTTCAGAATGCCCTTTGATTGTAGGTGAACTATAAATCCCAGCAACTACAACTTCCAAATGTCAAGGTGTATTTCCCCTAAACTCCATCAGTGTTCACATTTGGGCATATTGAGTATCCGTGCCAAGTTTGGTCCAGATCCATCACTGTTTGAGTCCACAGTGCTCTCGGGATGCAGTTGAACTACAACTCCCAAACTCAAGGTCAATGCCCAGTCAAACCCTTTCAGTATTTTCTGTTGGTCGTAGGAATCCTGTGTGCCAAGATTGGTTCAATTCCATCGTTGGAGTTCAGAATGCTCTTTGATTGTAGGTGAACTATAAATCCCAGCAACTACAGCTCCCAAATGACAAAATCAATCACCCCACCAGTATTCAAATGTGGGCATATCGGGTATTTGTGCCAAATTTGGTCCAGTGAATGAAAATACATCCTGCATATCAGATATTTACATTTATGATTCACAACATTAACAAAATTACAGTTGTCAATTAGCAACAAAAATAATTTTATGGTTGGGAGTCACCACAACATGAAGAACTGCATCAAGGGATCACGGCATTAGGAAGGTTGAGAAACACTGCTCTAGAGCAGTGTTTCCCAACCAGTGTGCCGTGGCACACTAGTGTGCCGTGACGGATCATCAGGTGTGCCGTGGGAAATTGGAGCCTCCAATACCCTTTCTTCCCCCTCCTGCCGAACACTTTTTCGTCTCCACTCGGGCTCCCTTCTTCCCAGCCTCGCTCTGCTCGCTTTGCTCACGCTGCCACTTCTGCAGGAGGGGGGAGGGAGGAAGACGTGACCCATGCAGGCGCTACTGCGCAGACTCGCCCCACGTCTTCCTCCCCTCCGCAGTGCTCTCTGGATATAGGTGAACTACAACTCCAAAACTCAAGGTCAATGCCCACCAAAGTCTTATAGTATTTTCTCTTGGCTATGGGAGTTCTGTGTGGGAAGTTTGATCCCATTCCATCATTGGTGGAGTTCAGAATGCTCTTTGATTGCGGGTGAACTATAACTCCCAGCTGTTGAGCAAGACCTTCGTGCGTGTCTTTCTGCCATTCCTGCCAGGATATCTTATGTTGTGTTCATCGAAACAGGCCCAGGTTTCACACTGAGTGCATAAATACATTTAAAAACATATTAACTATGTGTATTACTGTGTTAGAGTGTCATTTTGTGTCATTTTGGTTGGTGGTGTGCCCCAGGATTTTGAAAGTGTAAAAAAAAGTGCCGCCGCTCAAAAAAGGTTGAGAAACACTGCTCTAGAAGCATTCTCTCCTGACGTTTCGCCTGCATCTATGGCAGGGCAGGCATCCTCAGGGGTATCGAGTGAGGTCTGAGTGTCCTGTGTCCCTGCCTCTCTACTCTGGCGCCTCCCCTTCATCTTCCTTCTTCTCTTCCGTCTTGCTGTCTTTTTAGCTTTCGCTTTCCTTTCTGGCTGCCCCTCTTCCTCCCTCCCCCGCCCACAGCTCTTCCTCCTCCTCTCCTCCGGCAGAAGGAGCCATGGCTGTCGGCGGGAGCCCCACCGCCCGCCTCCAGGAGGATGCCACTTGCTCCATCTGCTTGGACTTCTTCCAGGACCCCGTGATGATCACCGACTGCGGCCACAACTACTGCCGGGCTTGCATCTCCCAGTGCAAGGGGCAGTGTTGCCCCCGCTGCAGGGTCCCTTTCCCTTCGGACAACCTCCGGCCCAACACGGACCTCCGGAATCTGGTGGAGGCGATCCGGCAGCTCAGCCTGGAGAAGGCGGCGGCCGGGCCAGAGGCAGAGCCGGCGGTGGGACTCGGAGGCGCCCCGAGGGTGTGCGAGAAGCACCAGGAAGCCGCCAAGCTCTTCTGCCAGGACGACAAAGCCTTCCTCTGCCTGGTCTGCAGGGAGTCCCGCGCCCACAGGGCCCACACCGCCATCCCCATCGAGGAGGCCGCCCAAGAGTACCGGGTAAGTAAGCCCAGCCCATGGATGGGAGCCCCCTTCAGCCAGGGCGCCCACACCTCCAACATCCTAAACATTGGCACAGTTTGGACAGCCATGGCTCAGTGCTATGGACTCCTGGGAATGGACCATCCAGTCCAACCCCATTCTGCCAAGAAGCAGGGGAATCGCATTCAAAGCACCCTCGACAGATGGCCATCCAGCCTCTGTTTCAAAGCCTCCAAAGAAGGAGCCTCCACCACATTCCTGTGCAGGGAGTTCCACTGCTGAACAGCTCTCATAGTCAGGAAGTTCTTCCACTCCTTCAGCCAGGGCGCCCACACCTCCAACATCCTAAACATTGGCACAGTTTGGACAGCCATGGCTCAGTGCTATGGACTCCTGGGAATGGACCATCCAGTCCAACCCCATTCTGCCAAGAAGCAGGGAATCGTGATTCAAAGCACCCGACAGATGGCCATCCAGCCTCTGTTTCAAAGCCTCCAAAGAAGGAGCCTCCACCACATTCCTGTGCAGGGAGTTCCACTGCTGAACAGCTCTCATAGTCAGGAAGTTCTTCCTCTCCTTCAGCCAGGGCGCCCACACCTCCAACATCCTAAACCTTGGCACAGTTTGGACAGCCATGGCTCAGTGCTATGGACTCCTGGGAATGGAGACCTCACTGGCCATCCAGTCCAACCCCTTTCTGCCAAGAAGCAGGGAAATCGCATTCAAAGCACCCTCGACAGATGGCCATCCAGCCTCTGTTTCAAAGCCTCCAAAGAAGGAACCGCCACCACATTCCTGTGCAGGGAGTTCCACTGCTGATCAGCTCTCATAGTCAGGAAGTTCTTCCTCTCCTTCAGCCAGGGCGCCCACACCTCCAACATCCTAAACCTTGGCACAGTTTGGACAGCCATGGCTCAGTGCTATGGACTCCTGGGAATGGAGACCTCACTGGCCATCCAGTCCAACCCCCTGCCAAGAAGCAGGAAAATTGCATTCAAAGCACTCCCAACAGATGGCCATCAAGCCATGATGCAACATGGCTAGACCCTTTCCAGTCCGGCTTCCGTTCGGGGCACGGGGCGCAGACGGTCCTGGTCGCCATCACAGACCAACTCCGTTGCCAGCTCGACCAAGGCGGGTCTGCGCTGCTCGTGTTATTGGACCTCACGGCAGCGTTTGACACGGTCGACCACAATCTTTTGACCCACCGCCTGGCCATGGCGGGAGTAAGGGGGACAGTCCTAAAATGGCTGACCTCCTTCCTCCACCAGCGGTCCCAGCGAGTGAGGAGTGGCGAGGTGGTCTCCGAGGGCTCCCCATTAGTTTGTGGAGTTCCTCAGGGGGCCATCCTCTCCCCTCTGTTATTTAACATCTACATGCAGCCGCTTGCACAGCTGGTGCGGAGTTTTGGGCTTGAGTGCCATCAGTACGCTGATGACACTCAGCTCATTCTGAGGATGGAGGGCAGGCCTGATCCGTCCCCAATAATTTCCAGCGTTGCCTCGAAGCCGTCACTGGATGGCTGCGAGCCAGTAGGTTGAGGGTGAATCCAGCGAAGACGGAGATCTTGTGGCTAGGCCGCCCGGGTGATGGGGATGTCCAGCTTCCGACCCTGGACGGTGTGGCGTTATGCCCATCCCCTTCAGTAAAGAGCTTGGGAGTCCACTTGGACTCCCAGCTGACGATGGAGACCCAGGTCTCCATGGCCAGCAAGTCTGCTTTCTTCCATCTTAGACAGGCGAGGAGGCTGGCCCCCTATCTATCCCGGAACGACCTGGCCACGGTGATCCAAGCCACGGTCATCTCGAGACTGGACTACTGTAACGCACTTTACATTGGCCTTCCTCTGTCGATGGCCCGGAAGCTCAAGCTAGTGCAGAATTCTGCCGCCCGACTCCTGTCTGGGACACCAGCTGGCAGTCATATAACACCTGTCTTGCAGGACCTGCACTGGCTCCCAATCGAGCACCGGATCACCTTCAAAGTGTTGGTTCTTACCTTTAAGGCCTTGCACGGCCTGGGGCCAGCGTACCTGAGGGACCGTCTCTCCCCATATTGCCCAACAAGATCACTGCGGTCGGAGGGTGCCAACCTCCTGGAGGTCCCCTCGGCGAAACTCGCGAGAGTGACAGCAACCCGCAGGAGGGCGTTCTCTGTTATTGCGCCCACGCTGTGGAACGCCCTCCCTGTGGCAACATGCGCTATTCAAGACTTGCTCCCTTTTAGATGGGCCTGCAAGACCTACCTTTTTCAGCAGGCTTTTAACCTGTAGGTCCTGCCCGTGTGCAATTCCATCATGTTTTTTATCCGCCATCTCTAGTGTTGTATTTGCACACTAGATTCTTTTTAATGTACTGTGTGATATTGTGTTTTAATCTGCCGTTGTTTTAACTGTTATTGTGTTTTTACTGTGTTTTGTTCAGCCTTTGTGAGCCTCCCGAGCGCCCCCCCCCCCCCGGAGTGGCCGCAAAGAAGCCGAAGTAAAAAATAAATAAAATATAAATCTAGAAGTGCATAGGACCCTTGTGTTGATGCCAGTGCAAGCCAGTCCTTCTTATCAGGCTCTTTCCCACGCAGGCCTCCAGGTGTTTCCACTGTTTTCATTCTTCAACCTTGGCTGTGAACCCATGGCATGGAGGTATTTTGGGGTCTTGGAAAACCCAAATATGAGTGCATGACACTATCTCAGGACCCAGTGGAGTCTCCTTCTCTGGAGGCCATCTCCCACGACTGCTTTGATTGTGTCTTCTTGCCTGGTAGAAATGGGTCAGACTGGATAGCCCTCGGGGTCTCTTTCTACTCTAGGATTCTATGAAAGAAACGTCCCAGATTCTTCATCCAGTACTTGCAACCCATGTTAAACTAAGGAACAAACATTTATTTAATGTTTTGTTTTAATGAATTCGTTGAATGTTTTTACGATTGCGATGACGCCAAATGATGCTTGCTGTGAGGCCGCCCTGAGTCCCCACTCAGGGGTGAGAAGGGTGGGGTACAAGTGTATGAAATAAATAATAAATAAATATCATTCTTGACAAAACACTTTAAATATCCATTTCCCATAAAAATTAGTGGTTTTAATGATAATTTAAGTATTGATTCTGTAAGTTACCCAGAGCACCGTTGGTGGAGGGCGTATTACTAAGCAAGTAATAAATTGATTGATTGATTGATTAAATTCCAAAATCTGAAATACTTCGGAATAGAAAATGTTCCCCATGGATGACTGATATAGTGACATATTTGCATTTTGATGGTTCAGTGTATGCAAACTTTGCTTTATGCATACAGTTAT
The DNA here is from genome assembly GCA_030556195.1 of Anolis apletophallus. NCBI lineage: Eukaryota > Metazoa > Chordata > Lepidosauria > Squamata > Anolidae > Anolis > Anolis apletophallus. The sequence continues at coordinate 184,962,870 of JARBWK010000001.1, read as the reverse complement.
TTAAAACAAGTGTACATGCGCCAAGTTGCCTGGGTATCAGAGAGGTCGCTGCCCTCCTTCTTTTTCTTTCTTTTCTTTCCTCCCCTCATACCTTTTCCTCTTTCTTCTCTTCCTTCCTTCCCTCCTTTTTCTTTCTATGCCCCTTCCACCTTATTTATTTATTTATTTACAGTATTTATATTCCAATCAATCAATCAATTGCCTTTATTTCAATTAACAAACCTTAGGCAGATACAGAAAAATATAATACAGATAAAAGTAACATATAAAACACAATACAGGTTATCCAATGTACACATATTAAAATCGCTGGCCTTAAAATTTATATCTCTTAGAAGCTAATAATATTTATATTCCGCCCTTCTCACCCTGCAGGGGACTCAGGGCGGAATACAATGTACATATACATGGCAAACATTCAATGCCACAGACACACAGCATATATAGACAGACACTCAGAGGCTATTTAACATTCCAGCTTCAGGCCACCAGGGGAGCTGTCGCTTCCTCATTCTTTGCATACTTCCTGGAGATTTTATGGCCTCGTAAATCAGTTAAATACTTTTCTTTTTCTCTTTCCCCCCTCCCTTCCATCCCCTCAAACACATGTCACCTTTCTTTCCGAAAGGCATCGCAGAAAGCCACGTCACCTCGCAATCACCAATCCTTCACGTAGCAACAGCCAATCCATTGACATCACAGAGGGCCACTTTACCTAGCAACAGCTTTTCTGGAACAAACAGACAAGCATACATGACTTTTATACATATAGATATTGTATATAAAATGATATTAAAGCTATATATACAAGGTGCCTATTTCATATAAATAGATTTTGTGTTTTGGGTCAAGTTCCATCTTTGCAAATAACCCAAAATTTCAAATCCCAAACATTTCTGGGCCAAGCATTTCACATAAGGTACACACAGTCTTTATCTGTTAGTCATGGGTCAGTTTGTTTGCATGTAAAAAGGAAATTATTTCAGTTTTAAAATTTGTACCATGGTTCTTGACTCCCCAAACCAACCCCAAACAAGTTTTTAAAGTAATGGTGGCAAGTCATTACAGTCGGCCCTCTGTATCCATAAATTCCACTGCCTACAATTTGGATTTTTTAAAAAAGAAAATCACAAAAACAAACCATGTTTTTGCCATTTTATATAAATATCGTTTCCTTGTGGAACATAATTATACTTTTGCTTTCTCCAACGCTGACTCCCATTGTTTACTCAGCGCATACAAATGGAACCTCATTTAAAACGGCACCAAGAAGAGTGTAAACATCCTATGCCTTTTGAATTCGAGGGCTTACACTCCTGCTGGTCGCGCCTTTTCCTTAATTTGTCATAGTGACATTGACTCCAGTGGATCACAAATTTTTATTTTTATTTTTGGAACATTGGTTTCCTTGGATTACAAACAAACATTTACATTGTCTCTCCACTCCCCAACGCACAATTGAGACTTTTTCTCTCCGTCGCACCATCGGAAACGCTGATTCCTATTGTTTACTCAGCGCATACAAGCTACTCGGGGCGTTTGCAGATGCTGAGGCTTTCCTTCTACTCTGGACCAACTGGCAGGCACACACTCGCAAGCGTGCGACTGTCTCAGCCTGCCAGTTGGAATCCCTGGGCAAGCGTTGCCTGGAAACTCTCCTCAACTCCGCCCACGGCGCAGTCCCTTATTGCCCCTTCCTTCCAAGAGACCCGTTGGATTGGAAGGGGCGGTACAGGACTGCGCCGTGGGCGGAATTGAGGAGAGGAAGGGGGCGCACCTTCGGTTTCAAGGCAGCGCCTGCATGGGATTTCCAACTGGCAGGTGCACACTCATGCGCTTGCCAGTTGGAATCCTGCCACCGCCCCCTTACATGGCTTCAGTGCCCCCCAAATTCTCCTGAGCCTCCCAACACCCCCTTGGATCTCCTCACTGCCCACTAGGGGGCTGTACCGCCCACTTTGGGAACCACAGATCTACACTATAGAATTAATACAGTTTGACACCACTTTAAGTGCAATTGCAGAGTGCCATAAAATCATGGGAGTTGTAGTTTTATGATGTCTTTCGCCTGCTTTAGGAAAGAGTACTGGTGCCTCAAGTTTATACATGTGCAAAATTTTATTTTCTTTAATCAACAGGGCACTCATTTCTGTGTTTATTTTTCATCAGCACATTGGAAATGTAGCCACTTTAAAACATTAAAAGCGGGGGGGGGGGTGGATAAATTATGCTGTTGTCCTCACTACATTTAAGGCCCATCTACACTGAACATTTGATGCAGTTTCAAACTAGGAATTGAAGAAAGTGGTTTTGCTGTGCAGCTGGAGACATAGGAAATTCTGGAACCAGTTTGAGATCCAGGCAGTGATTACACAAATCACAGAGCAGTAATGACCTGTGCACAATTTTGTAGGAGTTTGTTGTCTACTGATCACAGTTTGAAACCAGCCTCGAACTGCATTAAATGTCCAGTGCAGATGGAACCTATGTCGAAGGAAAGCCTAATTTCTGGGGAATTTTTAGATACCGTAGGACAAGTGGCTCCAACTCTATGGAACGCTTTACCGGATGAAGTTCGATCAGTTAGAGCAGTGTTTTTCAACTTTTTTTGAGCCGCGGCACATTTTTTACATTTCCAAAATCCTGGGGCACACCACCAACCAAAATGACACAAAATGAGACTCTAACACAGTAATACATAGAGTTAATATGTTTTTAAATGTATTTATACACTCAGTGTGAAACCTGAGCCTGTTTCGATGAACACAACATATATAGGGCTTCCTCTCGCATATTTATACATGGCTATCATGTCTTCTCTCAGCCTTCTCTTCTTCAGGCTAAACATGCCCAGCTCTTCAATTTTCACCCTGAGTGAAACTTGCTTCCAGTTATCTATGGCAGTGTTTCCAACTTTATTGAGCCGCAGCACACTTTTAACATTAAAAAAACGGGGCACACCACCAACCAAAATGACACAAATGACACCTAACACAGTAAAGAACGGCTGGGATGTACTGCCAGCTGGCAGCAGCTGCTGGGAGTGCCAGCTGGGGAGGGAGGAGCCAGGCCATGCCATGCCCCGCCCCTCCCCCTGGCTTCAGTTCTCCCACAGCTTCGCCAGCCTTGAGGGGGCAGTGCCACGGCAGCATTGTGCGAGGGGCGAGAGATGGTGGGAGTCATGGCGGATTGGAGGCTGGCTGGGGAAACGGCCGAAGCAGGCAGCGCCCCAGCCCCTTCTTCTTTTTCTTCGCCACACTCAAGCCTTTCCCTCCTCCTCCCCAAGCAGCAGGAGTTCGGCAGGAGGAGGGGGAAGGATGGGGGCAGAGAGCTTTTCTCGCGCACACCTGGATGATCGCCACGGACACTAGTGTGCCACGGCACACTGGTTGAGAAACATGGAGTTAGAGAACTGGGTTCTCTTCCGGCAGCATTCAATCTTAGCGGCCCCTCTTAAAACTCTTGAGAAACTTGGTTTTTATATGTATTGCTTTTTAATGGATATGCTTTAGATTTTGTGAACTGCCCCGAGCATACGGGAGGAGCGTATAGAAACCCAAATAATAAATAAATAAATAAAGTCCATGTTAAAGCCATTGTAGGGCTTATCCAAATCTATACCTGCCTCTAGTGAACTGTTGATGGGGCTCAGAGTGTGTAGTAACCCATGGGCTCGCTCGTGCCACTGGGGGGACGCGCCGGGTCCTGGCATTGGGACCCGCGACAGGCTGGAAGGGACTCGAGGATGAGTTGGAAGGCCCAGAGCAAGATTGGTCAATGCCTTTGCCCATTTCCACCTGTAGAGAGTTTAGCCTGGGATCTCGAGTGAGCATTCTCCCGGGAAGGAGGGACCAGGTGGAGATGGGAGGCAGTGAAGCAGATAGCGAGATAGGTGAATTTCAAATGGCCGAGGTTCCCAAGAGCTGGCCGGGCAGCAGATGGAGGCTAGCGGCTGGGAAACTCCGGGGAGGCAAGCCTCAGGAAGATAGCGATACTGACTGGAAGAGCGGGCCGCTCTCATAACAGGCGCAGGGACATAGAGGAGGGCAGGAGGAGCTGGCATCTGTCCCTAGACCGCCGCGGCTCGGAAAGTAGAGACTGGAGACGCCGGGCCCTAGATCGTCGGGGTTCCAGGCCGAGGGATTAAGAACGGCCCCCGGGTGGGAACTGATCACAGCCCTCCGGCCACGTCTGATCTGAAGGGCATTGAAGCGGAGTGAATCCTGAGCCTAGTTTGGTCGCCTTAGACCAAGACCTTGCCTTGTTTCCGATCTCGCATTGGTGCGGATCCCTTTGCTTGCTCCCGGATTGAACTGAGTCTTGCCAAGCTTTTACCACATTCGTCTTTGGATTTACTCTTTGGAACTTTGCTTACTTTACTGAACTGCAGCTTCGTGCTGATTGCTCTATTCTATGAACTTTTAAGTGAATTGCCTTTTTGGATTTGTTTTATTCAATAAACATAGTTAGCCTTTACTATTCCGTGCAGGTGTGTGTTCAAGGGGCAGTTCTAAGTCAGCGACAGACAGTTGGCCGGAGAACTCCTCGAACCCCTTTTCGCACACGGACGTACTCAGGAACCGCCGGAAGCGCATCCAGGCTCCCATCGCCCCCACTGTCGCCATGGCAAACTTGACGGACCAGCAGGTGGTGGCGTGCAGCAGGAGGTGGCAGAGTTGCGAACCTGAGCGGGCGGCACCCGCTGGTGAATGCCCCGGCACGTTCAATGGACATCCGGGCGGCGGTGGAAGTTTTTATTGCCCAGGTCAGGATGTACTCCGGAGCTGCGGCCCAACGGGTTTGCCACCCCGAGCCCAGGTGGGGTTCGTGGTTCAACTGCATGGAGGGATGGCAGCGACTCTGGGCAACTTCCTCATCAATGCAGCGTCTCCCTCATGTGGCTACTTTGGAACACTTTCCTGGTGCGATCCGGCGACCTGGGACCGCCCACAACGAGGACCTGGCGGAACGGGATTTGGCACGGCTGACCATGAAGGACATGTCCTTGGCCCAGTACATTTCCCGTTTCCGAGTGTTGGCCAGCCAGACCAAGTGGGAAGTGGCGGCCTTACGCTATACGTATCTAGCGGACTCTCGCCCGAGCTTCAACAACAGATGTTACAGTTGCCCCGGCCGGCCGACCTGGAGGAGGCCATCGCCTGAGTCTGCGGGCGGAGGCGGCCACGCAACACAAGAGGAGGTGGGGACGGCCCAACAGAGAAACCGCCGAACAAGCGGGAGGCCGACCGCCAGTTTGTGCCCCGCCAGATTCCTGCTCCCACCCTTTGTGGATGACTCTGAACCGATGCACTGGGCACGGTGCGGCCGAAAGTGGACGCCGCTGAAAAAGGCCCGGCGCCAAAGACTCAACCTTTGTTGGTACTGTGGGGGCTCGGGTCATTTTTCGTGATTGCCCCCAGAAACCGCGCGGGAAGACCCTCGAGCCTCTGCAGCGGTGGCCAACGCCTGAGCCTGAGGAAGCCCTTCAGGCGGCGGGGGAAGGGTCCGGCCGAGTGTAAGAGGGTTCGCTCTTTCGGCCGCCGCCGCCCATCTTCCTCCGGAACCCAAGACTGGACAACTGTTCCTTGTTATGGTCACCCCTCTGGTCTCCCGAGAAGGGGCGATGATGATGGTCCATGCCATGATCGACTCGGGGCTACCAACAATCTTCATTGACAGACTATGCCCAGTCTGCTGGATTACAATTTCTGGATCTTCAAGAGCCCAAGGGGCGTTCAGACTATTGATGGGAGGCCTTGAAAGCTGGGGCTGTGACCCAGTATACCGCTCCCACCAGGATGTGGACTAGTTCTCACAAAGAAGAGATTTCCTTTTCTCCTGACCAAGCTGTCGGACTTTCCTATTGTGTTGGGGGTTGTGTGGCTGACGCTCCATGATCCCCAGATCTCCTGGGCCAAGCGACAGCTTGTTTTTGCTTCTGACCATTGCCAGAGCCACTGCATGATGGCCCGGGCGTGTGCGGCGCAGGAGGTGACTACGGTGGCGACGCTGCCCAAAGCACGCTGGCTTTTGGGACGTTTTCAGCGAGAAGGAGGCGAACGGCTGCCTCCGCACCGGCCTTATGATTGTGCTATTGATTTGAACCCGGAGCCCGATCCCGAGGGGAAGGCTCTACCCTCTCGGACCCGAGCAGCAGGCCCTTCGCGATTTCCTGGACGAAACCTGCGGAAGGGGTTCATCCGCCCCTCGCAGTCCCCGGCGGGGGCGCCCATCCTATTTGTCAAGAAGAAATCAGGGAACTGCGGTTGTAATGACTATCGGGAGCTCAACAAGATCACACCGCAACCGCTACCCCTGCCCCTGATCCCCGAGTTGTTGAACGGATGCGGGGCGCCAAGGTATTCACGAAACTAGACTCCTCCGGGTGCCTATAATCTTGTCCGGATTCGCCAGGGAGATGAGTGGAAGATCTTGCTCCAGACCAAGTGGGGCAGTTTTCGAATACCTGGTGATGGGATTCGGTTGTGCAATGCCCCGCCTGTTTCCAACATTTCATGAATGACATTTTCCGAGACCTGCTGGATCGATATTTGGCCGTCTATCTTGATGATCTGCTGATTTTTTCTCCGGATCAGGCCACCCATGACCGCCACGTCAGGGAAGTACTCCAGAGACTGCGGGCCCACGGCTCTATGCTAAGCTGGAGAAGTGTGCGTTTTGATCTGCGTGAGGTGGACTTTTTGGGCCACCGTATTCTCCACGGGCATTATTATTATTATTATTATTATTTATTATTTCTGCGTCGCCGACTCCCGGGCCTCGCGGCGACTCACATACTAAGGCTCAGTGCCAGGTACAACATAAAAGCATAAAGTACAAAAATGTAACACAGTTAAAAACAGGCAGTACAATTAAAACAATTAAAACAGTTAAAACAGCGATTAAACAACAGCGGTAGCCGTAAATTGGACTGGTGGGTAGGGCCTACTCCCCAAAGGCCTGCTTAAACAGATAGGTTTTGCAGGCCCGTCTGAAGGGGAGTAGGTCCTAAGGCTCTGGCCTCAGCCGGGAGGGCGTTCCATAGCATAGGAGCTATCACGGAGAACGCCTCCGGCGAGTGGATGTTGTTTGAGCCAGCTTGGCAGATGGAACTGCCAGCAAGTTGGCCTCTACAGACCGTAGTGATCTCGGTGGGCAATATAGGGTGAGACGGTCCCTCAGGTACGCTGGCCCCAGGCCGTGAATGGCCTTGAAGGTAAGAACCAACACTTTGAAGGCGACCGGTGCTCAATAGGCAGCCAGTGCAGATCCCGCAAGATTGGAGTTATTCGCAACCTGCTGGAGCCCCAGACAGGAGCCGGGCGGCGGTGTTCTGCACCAGCTTGAGCTTCCCGGATCGACGACATAGGCAGGCTAACGTGAGAGCGCGTTACAGTAATCTAGCCTCGAGATGACCGTGGCTTGATCACCGTGGCGAGGTCGTTCCGGGAGAGATAGGGGGCCAGCCTCCTTGCCTGGCGGAGGTGAAAAAGGCAGTTTGCTGGCCATGGAGACCTGGGCCTCCATGGTCAGCTGGAGTCCAGATGGACGCCAAGGCTCCTCACTGACGGCGCTGGATGTAGTGCCGCACCGTCCAGGGTCGGAAGCCGGCACCCATCCCGCCCGGGCGGCCCAGCCACAAGATCTCCGTCTTCGCCGGATTCACCCTCAACCTACTGGCTCGCAGCCATCCAGTGACGGCTTCAAGGCAATGTTGGAAATTATCGGGGACGGACTCCGGCCTGCCCCCCATCCTCAGAATGAGCTGAGTGTCATCAGCATATTGATGACAGGTCAGCCCATAACTCACACCAGCTGTGCAAGCGGCTGCATGTAGATGTTAAATAACAGAGGGGAGAGGATGGCCCCTGAGGGACCCCACAGGTAAGCGGGGGCCCCCAGAGACCACCTCCCCCCTCCTCACACGCTGAGACCGCTGGCGGAGGAAGGGAGGCCAGCCATTTAAGGGCTGTCCCCACTCCGCCATGGCCAGGCGGTGGATCAAAAGATTGTGGTCGACCGTGTCAAACGCTGCCGTGGTCCAATAACACGAGCAGCGCAGACCCGCCTTGGTCGAGCTGGCAGCGGAGTTGGTCTGTGATGGAGACCAGAACCGTCTCCGTCCTGTGCCCCCGAGCGAAGCCGGACTGAAGGGTCAAGCCATGTTGCGTCATCCAAGAAGGACTGCAACTGCTCCATTATGCCCTCAACTACCTTGCCCAGGTACGAGATTCGACACCGGGCGGTAGTTGAGGGAACCGTGGGTCCAATGATGGTTTCTTCAGTAATGGAGCCACCACCGCCTCTTTCAAGCACTCTGGAAAAACTCCTTGCTCAAGGGAGCTGTTAATGATATTCAACAGGGTTCACGTGGCCCCCTCCAGGCAAGATCTAACAAGCCAGGAGGGGCACGGTCGAGGAGCAGGTGGTAGGGCGAGCTGCAGTCACTATCTTGTCAACAGCATCTGCGTCCAGTGGCCGAAACCGGTCGAGGTGGGCGGCGGAGGGCCACGGGTCCCAGCTCTCTCACTGTATCAACTGTGGCTGGGAGGTCCCGGGCGGAGGCTCAGTATCTTGTCTGCAAAAAAGCTCTGGAAAGCACCGCAGTGAGGGCCTGATCACTATTTTTTGGGACAGTAGGGACCGTCGTCAAGGACCGAATCACCTTAAACAATTGGGCCGGGCGTGAGCCTGCAGACGCTATCAAGGCAGAGAAGCATTGCCATGGATGACACCAAGATCCAGGCTGTGGTTGACTGGGCGGCTCCGGCCAGCAAAAAGGACATTCAACGCTTCCTGGGCTTTGCCAACTACTACAGAAAGTTCATTCCTGACTTTGCCAAGTGGGCTGATCCGATCACCCCAGTGCCTGCGGGGTAAGGTGCCGTTCGGTGGACGCCCGGAGGCGACGGGGGTTCCGGAGGCTAAAACAGCTGTTCACCACTCAGCTTGCAGCTTTCCCAACCCCGGTGACTCCTTCATCGTGCAGGCTGGCGCTTCTGATGTAGCAGTGGGAGCGATCCTGCTACAACGCCAGGGACGGACTTGTTGCCCTGTGCCTGCTATTATTCCCAGCTCACGGCGCCGGAGAAGAACTATACCATTTTGGGAGAAGGAGCTCCTAGCCATCAAGGTGGCGTTTGAAGTCTGGAGACACCTCCTGGAAGGCCAAATTCCGGTGGAAGTTCACACCGACCACCGGAATTTGGCACAAGTCTCAGCCTGGGAAAATTGAACCAGAGGCAACAGAGATGGTCCCTGTTTTTGAGCGCTCAATTTCCGCATTCACTATGTGACCCCAAGCAGACCAAGCAAGCTGATGCCCTGTCCCGGAAGCCGGGTATGTCCGCGGGAAGGCCTACCCGAGCAGCCTCTGCTCAGAGCGGAGAACTTTGCAGCCGCTCGAGCGGCCCCGCGCCGGCTCCGGCGGCCCGCCCGGCCCCTGTGGATAAGCGGCCGTTGAGTGTGCGGGTTCAGGCCCGCCAACGGGGCGACCCTTTGGTGCAAGAGCAGCTGACCAAGGGGTGCAGGCTCCGTTTCAGGTGAGAAACGGGGTGCTCTATCACCGTGACTCTGTTTATGTTTCTCAGGGCCCTGAGCGTGGGGACATTCTAAAGCTTTGCCACGACACCAAGGCAGCGGGACATTTTGGGCTCTTTAAGACTCTGCAGCTGGTCCTACGGGACTTTTGGTGGCTCAAAGTGCGCCGGATGTGGAGGACTTTGTGGGGTCCTGCCCTGTGTGCCAGCGGGCCAAGAACCCGGGGCAAGCCGGCGGTTTGCTCCAGCCCCTCCCGACCCCTTCTGCCCGTGGAAGATGATTTCGGCCGATTTCATCACTGATTTGCCCAAGTTCAAGGGGTTCACCAAGATCCTGGTCGTGGTGGACTGTCTCACCAAGATGGGACACTTCATCCCTGTGTGGGGTGCCTACGCCAAGGAGACGGCCCGATATGTTTGTGCAACATGTGTTTCGGTTGCATGGCCTGCGAGAGTTTGGTGACGGACCGTGGTTCCCAGTTCACTTCCCAGTTCTGGAAGGCTGTTCAGAAGCAGCTGGGGATTGAGGCGCGGATGTCTACGGCCCACCATCCTCAGACCGATGGCCAGACCGAACGGGTGAATGCCACCTGGAGCAGTATCTGCGGTGCTATGTCAACTACCAGCAAAGCAACTGGGCGTCCTTGTTGTCGATGGCAGAGTTTGCTTACAACAATGCGGCCAGGAATCCATCAAGGAGACTCCTTTCTTTGCCAACTATGGATACCATCCCGGTTCTACCCTCCCGTGACTCCGTCGAGAGGAAGTGCCGATGGCGGAGGATTGGCTGCGAGAGCTCGCTGCACTTCAAGATTTGCTACGTACTCACGTGGACCCGGCCACGGCTGGCTACTAGCGGATGGCTGATCGGCGGCGCCAGGAGGGTCCTGACGGCCTTGTGGGGGGATCGAGTCTGGTTGTCTACCAGAACCTGCCCACCCAACGCCCGAGCGCAAATTGGATGCGAGATTTTTGGGCCCTACAAGGTGTTGGAGAAGGTGGGCCCTGTTTCCTTCAAACTACAACTCCCAGCGGACATGAAACTCCACCCGGTGTTTCATCGCTCCTTGCTCGGGCGGCGGGGGAGTGCGGCCTGACGTGACGCAGCCGCCTCCTCCCCCGTGATGCGGGAGGGGCGGAGAGGAGGTCGAGGTGCAGGACATCTTGGATGCCCGCCTCCGTTACAGGAAGTTGAGTACTTCATTGACGGGAAGGGTTGTGGCCCGGTAGAACGTGCTTGGGTCACGGCGCGAGCTGTACACGCACCGGAGTTGGTGGCTCGTTTCCCCGCAAGTATCCCTGCCCCAAGCAAGGGGCGGCCCAGGGGGCCCTGAGGGGGGGATAGTGTAGCACCCATGGGCTCGTTCGTGCCACTGGGGGGGGGGGGGTGACGCGCCGGGGTCCCGTTGGCATTGGGACCCGCACAGGCTGGAAGGGACTCGGAGGATGAGTTGGAAGGCCCAGAGCAAGATTGGTCAGCCGTACCTTTGCCCAGTTCACCTGTAGAGAGTTTAGCCTGGGATCTCGAGTGGGAGCATTCTCCGGGAAGGAGCGGACCAGGTGGAGATGGGAGGCAGTGAAGCAGATAGCGGAGATAGTTATGAATTCCCAAATGGCCGAGGTTCCCAAGAGCTGGCCGGGCAGCAGATGGAGGCTAGCGGCTGGGAAACTCCGGGAGGCTGCTTCTCAGGAAGATAGCGATACTGGACTGGAAGAGCGGGGCCGTTCTCATAACAGGCGCAGGGACATAGAGGAGGGCAGGAGGAGCTGGCATCTGTCCCTAGACCGTCGCCGTTCGGAAAGTAGAGACGCCGGGCCCTCGATCGTCGGGGTTCCAGGCCGAGGGATTAAGAAACGGCCCGTGGGAACTGATCGTCAGTTCTCCGGCCACGTCTGATCTGAAGGGCGTTGAGCGGAGTGAATCCTGGAGCCTAGTTTGGCTCGCCTTAGACCAAGACCTTGCCTTGTTTCCGATTCGCATTGGTGCGGATCCCCTTCGTTCGGATTGAATCCGGGAGTCTTGCCAAGCTTTTTACCACATTCGTCTTTGGATTTACCTTTTGGAACTTTGCTTACTTTACTGAACTGCAGCTTCGTGCTGATTGCTCTATTCTATGAACTTTTTAAGTGAATTGCCTTTTTTGGATTTGTTTTATTCAATAAACATAGTTAGCCTTTACTACTTCTCCGTGTGTGTGTTCAAGGGGCAGTTCTAAGTCGGCGATTGTGACAGAGTGGCTTAGTGCAGTGTTTCCCAACCAGTGTGCCGGGGCACACTAGTGTGCCGTGAGAGATCATCTGGTGTGCCGTGGGAAATTGGAACCTCCAGGGGGGGGGGGGGGGGTCTAGTGTGTTGAAGTATAAAAACCCTAAGAAACCTACCTCGATAAAGGCACAAAATTACAAACACACACACCCTCCCCACCCATTGTCTACTTGGTCTCTCCCTCTCCATGCATTGGGAAGGCCTGCCTCCCTTTCCCCAAGTAGAGGCCTCTTCTTGCCTCCTGGGGGTTCCGTGTGGGAAATTTGGCCCAGTTTTATCATTGGTGGAGTTCAGATTGCTCTGATTGTAAGGGAACTATAAATCCCAGAAACTGTAACTCCCAAATGTCAAGGTCTATTTTCCCCAAACTCCATCTGTGTACACATTTGGGCATATTGAGTATTCATGCCAAGTTTGGTCCTGATCCAACATTGTTTGAGTCCACAGTGCTCTCTGGATATAGGTGAACTCCAACTCCAAAACCCAAGGTCAATGCCCACAAAATTCTTAAAGCATTTTCTCTTGGTTATGGGAGTTCTGTGTGGGAAGTTTGTGTCTTTCTGCCATTCCTGCCGGGATATCTATGTTGTGTTCATCGAAACAGGCCCAGGTTTCACACTGAGTGTATAAATACATTTAAAAACATATTAACTATATGTATTACTGTGTTAGAGTGTCATTTTGTGTCATTTTGGTTGGTGGTGTGGCCCAGGATTTTGCAAATGTAAAAAATGTGCCGCGGCTCAAAAAAGGTTGGGAAACACTGGCTTAGTGTATAGTGTATAAAACAAACTATAGTTTTACTAGTGTGATAAGAGTTTTCTTTAAAAATATATATTCCTATTAAGACATTGCCATATATACTTCTCTGCAAGTCAATTTCATGTCGAAGCCAAGAGCAGGTGCGGGGGCCAAAATCATGGATCACTCGAGGATCTTTCTGCGGAGAAGGGGAAGCAGCAATGTCCCCTTGATGTCGGCTGCTACTGTCGACTTCTGCCATTTCCATAGACAGACCAGGAGCAGTGCCATGGAGGAGACAGTAGAAGGGATTGGTGCTTCTTTTGGGTTTCCCCAGAATAGTTGTAAGCTCTAAGCTCTTGCCTTTGGCCACTGTACACAGAGAATAAAACATCCAGACTCTAAAAATTCGTAACGGCATTTGTAGCAGGAGCTAATAATTTTTTCCCTTTTCTCCCTTCAGGGCATTGGTGATTTACTGAACAGGTACGTATACGGACTCCACTTGGGCGGGCCCAATGTGCTAACCTCATTTCCCCATCTTGAGTATTCCCTTGCATCTCAGGGTGTTGTTTCCACCAGGATCCCCACTAGGTTTGCTTCTCCTTCACGTGTGCATATAAGACTGGTCTATACAGCCAGTGACTCATGGGACTTCAATTCCCAGTAGTCCTACACAGTACAAAGGAAGGTGAGGAGTGCTAAGGGGTTGCGGTCACCGGGCTGTGGCGTAGCCAGCTGGGGAGCCAGCTGAATTTAATCATTACTGAACGAAAGGTTATGAAACTTCCTGTTAACTTATGCAGCCCGAAAGACAGTTGCATCTGTCAAGTAGGAAATTTAGGTACTGGGGAGGCTAATTTAACTAATTTACAATGCTATAAAACCATCCAGCAGCATGCAGAAGAATGAGGAAGTACTCCACCAAAGGACTCAGTGTCACAATGGATGGCGAAGCAGCGGTTCCCCTGAGGCCAGAATCGAGCCAGGAAAACTTGGGCACAGCTGGAATGTTAAATAGCCTCTTTGTCTGTTTATACTGTATATGTTGTATGTCTAACTGACATCATATGTTTGCCAAGTATATGTGCATTGTAATCTGCCCAGAGTCCCCTGTGGGGTGAGAAGGGCGGAATATAAATACTGCAAATAAATAAATAAATAATCTAGAACAGTGGTTCTCAACCTGTGGATCCCCAGGTGTTTTGGCCTACAGCTTCTAGAAATCCCGGCCAGTTTAGGATTTCTGGGAGATGAAGGCCAAAACATTTGGGGGCCCACAGGTTGAGAACCACTGACTTGAAGGTTCAGTTGGCTGTTACACTACTGATCCTGACCATTTAGCAGGCCCAGATTAACACCTTTTTGCGCCCTAGGCCACACTTTGGAATTAAGCCCCCTTTAAGCCAACCTCTACCGCTCCCACCCCCCCCACATCACTCAGACCCACACTAAAAATAAAACTTTATCTTATAAAACGCAAGGGGAACCTGCGCCCAAGCCCCCGACAGGCCTCTGCGAGAGGAGCCCAAATCCAAGCCACTGGAGGGCTGGAAGGAGACTCCCTCTCCAATTAAATGGGCAAACCAAGGCAGGAGTGCTGATGATGGGTTTCGGCCATCAGAAGGAAAAGCCCCGAAAAGAGGCGGGGTTTTGCACCAGGAGGGAAGGCCACGACCGAGGAGAGCAAAGGTTGCCGCCGCGCAGGGAATTCGGCAACCGCGGGTGACCAGGTGCCACCTCTGGCTCGCTGGGCGGTGATGGCCCGGCCCTCCCCCACAGGCAGGGGTCGTCCCAAAGCAGCCCTGAAGGGAAGACCCGGCTGGCCGGCCGGTGGCCCGATGCCCAGAAGTGCCTTGCAAACCCCAGCAAGGGGGGCAGGGAGGGAGGTGGGGGGGAGAACACCCATGCTTCTATCTGCGGGTCAAATTATTCTTCTGTATTTATTATTGCGGGCACGGAACGCAGGTCTGCGGGGGGGGGGGGAAGGGATAGGGCTGAAGCCGAGGGGAGGGTTGGGGGCTCCAGGCAGGCCTCCCCCCTCACCCCCTTCACAGACGTGGGGTCACAACACTCCTTGCCAAGGCCAAGGAGGTGGGTGGGCCTTTTCTGCAGGAAAGCGGCGGCAGCGGCAGCAGCAGGGCCCGTGGGGTCTCTTCCACCTCGAGGATGATTCTGGAAGCAGGAGAGGTCCCAGGGCTCCCCAACCCCTTGGACTCCAAGGCCCCTTTCCTCATCTCCATGCGCGTTGCATTTTTATTTGTTTCAACATTTTTATTATTATTATTTTGGTCCGTGATCTGCGCCCCTCGGCTTATGCCCCTAGGCCATGGCCTAGGTTGGCCTTATGGGTAATCCGGGCCTGCCATTTAGTAGTCATAGTTGGGATGAATAATAAATACAATTGCATTCAACACAACTTAGAATGTTAAATGTATATTATCCCAGGTCCTTACTGTCTAGTGCAGTTTTCTTTCTAATTTACTATCTAGCAAACAATGCCTTCACTATGTACCAGTACTATAAAGGAATAGCTCACTTTATACCATGTGTATGTTATTTCTAGATGTGAGCAAGAAACAAGAAGACCCAGACATGATCTGAGAGTGCGCAGTGGATCCTTCAATGAAACAATAAATCTGGTTGCGGCCAAGTTGGCTCAATATGCAGGTGACCAATTTCTCTTAACTTAGACACATAGAAACAAAGAGTTGGAAGACATCACAAGATCCAGCCAGTCCAACTCTTATCCAGCCTTCCCTACTTGGTGGTCTGTAGACCTAAAGGCTGTCATTCATTCATTATCCCTGTTGGTTGGGGATTAAGGAATCTCTACATCCAGAGAGCACTGTGGAGTCAAAACAATGATAGATCTGGACCAAACTTGGCACGAATATTCAATATTCCCAAAGGTGAACACTGGTGAAGGTTGGAGAAAATAGACCTTGGCATTTGGCAGTTGTTGCTGGGATTTATAGTTTACCTCCAATCAAAGAGCAGTCTAAACCCCACCAATGATAAAATTGGACCAAGCTTTCCACACAGAACCCCCATGACCAACAGAAAATACTGAAAGGGTTTGGTGGGCATTGACCTTGAGTTTTGGAGTTGTAGTTCACCTACATCCAGAGACCAGGAGGGGGGCTTTTGGTGGAAGGATTTGCCATGTGCTTCCTAAAAGGAAGAGAAGGACAGGCGGAGAGATCTTCAGCATTTTCTGGTGGTCTTTGGTGACCCCTCTGAAACCCCCTTGTGACTCCCTCAGGGGTCCCGTCCCCCAGCTTGAGAAACACTACTCTAGCATGGAAGATGGCATGGAAGCACCAGACTGGGGAGTCATGTCACCCCTTCCGTCTTCTAATCACCAGATTGATTGTAGTAGAATGCCACAGACAACTAGAGATGAACACAGATATACCTGTGGAGTGGAAAATATAGATCCAGCATCTCAGAACAGGATATCTTTGTGACTGAGAGCTGTTCAGCAGTTGAACTCTCTGCCCCATAGTGTGGTGGAGGCTCCTTTGGCGGCTTTTAAGCAGAGGTTGGATGGCCATCTGTCGGGGGTGCTTTGAAGGCGATTTTCCTGCTTCTTGGCAGAATGGGGTTGGACTGGATGGCCCACGAGGTCTCTTCCAACCCTATGATTCTAGGATCTTCCATAATGAACAAGACATGGCAGTGTTTTATACAAGTAGAGGTGATAGGACAGACTTGTTTGCTAGATCTGTAGTCAGATTTCTTTATTCCGTCTTCTCCATTTTCTTTTTACAGAAAACACACCAAAGAAAAACTGGATACAAGGTAAGCTTTTGGTCCAAATGAATAGAGAGAGCCATACCAGATGAGATATAGGAGTGGGATAAGATTTCCTAGTTTACACTCCTCATGTTTCCTGTTTTAGTTAACCCTTTCATAATTGTATTCATCATTGTGCATTTCCTTGGCCCAGGCCGGATCATGGCCTTTTGGCGCCCTAGGCCAAAGGCTCTGCCCCCATTCCCGGCTCCTCGCCGGCGAGAGGAGGAGAAAGGAAATCCCCACCCCTGGAACCGATGCTGCGCATGCGCGGCAGTGGCCCCAAGGGCGGGGCCTCCCCACGGCTCCTCTTTCCCTCCTAAAGCCACCATGCTGATAAATGGAACTAAAAAGAATAATAAGAGCATTTTAGGATGCCTCATACCAAAGAAAATGAACAATAAAGTAATAAGAAATAGTATGGAATTAGAATGGAAGTCAACACTTTTCCCCTCCCCTTTTCCCTTTTTCCTCTTGTATCAATGTATGGTAATTTTATGTTTTGTATTGTTAAAGAAAACTGAAAAACTCAATAAAAAAGTTTTTTTTTTTAAAAAAAAAAGCCACCATGCCGGCCTGAAAAGGGCAATTTTGGCCGCTTCTGTGGCCGGCATGACGGCTTTAGGAGGGAGGGAGGAGCCGTGGGGAGGCCCCGCCCTTGGGGCTACTGCCGTGCATGCGTGGCATTGGCTCCGGGGTTGGGGCTTTCCTTCCGCCTCCTCGCGCCGGCGAGGGGGCGGGGGCAGAGCCGTTGGAGCCTTTGGAGTGGAGGGGAGCCGAGCACAGGGGCGGCGGGGCGGCCGTAGATGGTGCTTCCGCTGCTGCGCATGCACAATTTTTTTTATTTTAAAAAAACTTGGGGGGTCTGGACCTTCTGCCCGCCCATGGCTGCCGCCCTAGTCCATGGCCTAGGATGGCCTTATGCTTTGGCCTCTGTCCTGGACATACAACAGATTGTTTTTAAAGTGCTTCTTTGGACAATTGATTTAGCCACAATTGATACAGTAAGTGAACTTGAGACTCCGTGGCCACTCGCTGGGCCCACCTTCGACCAGTTCCAACCACTGGACGCAGAGGCTGTTGATAGGATTGTAACTGCAACCAGACCAACCACATGCTCCCTCGACCCGTGCCCCTCCTGGCTTGTGAAATCTTGTCTGGAGGGGTTGTGTGGCCCTCTGTTTATTTATTTATTTTTATTTATTTATAAATTCGATTTGGTAGACCGCTCTCTCTGGAGCCCAGAGCGGTTTACAGCATAAAATCAATAAAACATCAATAAACAGATAAAAAACGTATACCCAAAAGCCCCCCTCCCCACAAATGATCCCGGCAAACAATAATACGCAGAGGCAATACATGGCAGGACGGTATGTTGGCAGCTGGCAACTAAGGAGGCATCAGTTGGGACCAAATGCCTGCCTATATAGCCAAGTCTTCACAGACTTGCGGAAGGCCAACAAACCCCGTAGTGCTCGTGTCTCCTCCGGCAGAGAGAATTCCAGAGGGTCGGAGCGGCCACTGTAAATGCTCTCTGCTGGGTGCTCGACAGCCTACAGATCTTAATACTAGGGACCTCTAGTAAATTAAGCCCCTCTGAGCGCAGTGATCTTCTGGGTTTGTATGGGGTAAGACGCTCCCTCAAGTACACTGGCCCCAAACCATATAAGGCCTTGAAAGTTAGAACTAACACCTTGAAGGAGACCCGAATTCAATAGGAAGCCAGTGCAGTGCACGCAGGAGTGGGGTCACATGCGCAGATCTTGGGGCTCCCGACAGCAGGCGCTGCTGCGTTCTGCACCAGCAAGTTTCCGGATCGCCGACAAGGGTAGGCCAATGTACAGCGCATTACAGTAATCAAGCCTCGAGATGACCGTGGCTTGGATCACCGTGGCCAGGTCGCAGCGGGAGAGGTAAGGAGCCAGGCGTTTCGCCTGCCGCAGATGGTAGAACGCTGTCTTGCAAGCGCAGGCAATCTGCGCTTCCATCGACAGTTGGGTGTCCAGCTGGACCCCAAGGCTCTTAACTAGGGGCTGTGGGCGAAGTGCCACACCATCAAACGTCGGCAACTGGGTCTCTACCCCTCCGGGCGGCCCAGCCACAAGATCTCCGTCTTCGTCGGGTTCACCTTCAACTTACTGGCTCGCAGCCATCCAGTTCTGCTTCTAGGCAGAGATGGAAATTATCGGTACAGATTCCACCCGGGGTCCATCCTCAGACTGAGCTGGGTGTCATCAGCGTACTGGTGACATCCAGCCCAAAACTCCGTACCAATTGGGCGAGTGGTCGCATGTAGATGTTAAATAACAGCGGGGAGAGAATGGCCCCCTGAGGGACCCCACAATGTAAGGGGGAGCCCTCGGAGGCCACCCCTCCCCACTTCACTCGCTGCAGGCGGTTTTGGAGGAAGGAGGACAGCCAGTTGAGGGCTGTCCCTCGCCCGCCACCGCCAGGCGGTGTGTCAAGGTTGGTGTCGACAGTATCAAACGCTGCCGTGAGGTCCAATAACACGCGCAGCCCCGATCCGCCTCGGTCCAAGTGGCAACGAAGTAGGTCTGTGATGGAGACCAGGACGGTCTCTGTCCCATGGCCTGAGCGGAAGCCGGACTGGAAGGGGTCAAGCCAGGTTGCATCATCCAGGAATGTCTGCAGCTGGTCCATTGCTGCCCTCTCAATTACCTTGCCCAGGTACGGTAAATTGGACACTGGGCGGTAATTGGAGGGAGCCGCGGGATCTAACCCGGGCTTCTTCAGCAATGGACTAACCACCGCCTCTTTTAACTCCTCTGGAAAAGCTCCTTGTTAAACATAGTTAATAGCTCCCTTGAGCAAGGAGTCTTTCCGGAGGGTTTAAAAGAGGCTGCGGTTTCTCCACTGCTGAAGAAACCAAGTTTAGATCCACTGGTCCCTTCCAATTACCACCCGGTCTCGAATTTGTCGTTTCTGGGCAAGGTGATTGAGAGGGCAGCAGGGGAGCAGTTGTAGACCTTCCTAGACGACACAGCCGGACTAGATCCCTTCCAGTCCAGCTTCCGTTTGGGGCATGGGACGGAGATGGTTCTGGTTTCCATCACAGATCAGCTCCGCTGCCTGCTTGATCAAGGCGGATCGGCACTGCTTGTCTTATTGGACCTCACAGCAGCGTTTGATACGGTCGATTATGATCTCTTGACCCACCGCCTTGCCGTGGTTGGAGTGAGGAGGACAGCTTTGAACTGGTTGTCCTCCTTCCTCCACAATCGGAAGCAGCGAGTGAGGTGGGGTGAGTCGACCTATGGGGGTTCTCCCCTGGTTTGTGGGGTCTCTCAGGGGGGCTATACTCTCCCTGCTGTTATTTAGCATCTATATGCGGCCACTTGCTCATCTGGTGCGTAGCTTTGGGCTTGAGTGTCATCAGTACGCTGATGACACTCAGCTCATTCTGAGGATGGAGGGCCGGCCGGACTCCCTACCCAATAATTTCCATCTGTGCCTTGAAGCCGTTACTGGATGGCTGCGAGCCAGTAGGTTGAAGGTGAATCCAGCGAAGACGAAAATCCTCTGGTTGGGCTGCTTGGCAATAGGGATACCCAGCTGCCGACCCTGGATGGCGTGGCATTATGCCCGTCATCATCAGTAAAAAGCCTTTTGAGCCCTCTGCTGTCAATGGAGGCCCAAATCTCCGCTGTCGGAAGAACAGCATTTTTCCATCTGTGACAGGCTAGGCGGCTGGCCCCCTATTTGTCTCGGAATGACCTGGCCACGGTGATCCAGGACTTGACTACTGTAACGCTCTCTACATTGGCCTGCCTTTGACAGTGATCCGGAAACTCAAGCTAGTGCAGAATGCTGCAGCCCGGCTACTCACGGGGGAGCCCGTAAGTTGTCGTATCACCCCGGTTCTGCAGGGACTGCACTGGCTACCAATCAAATACCGGATTACATTCAAAGTGTTAGTCTTAACTTTCAAGGCCTTACATGGTCTGCGGCCAGTGTACTTGAGGGATCGCCTGTCGCCATATAGTCCCTGGAGATCACTGCGACCAAAAGATCAGAATCTCTTAGCTATCCCTAGCGTGAAGTCTTACCATCTGATGGCAACCTGACGCAGGGCCTTCCCTATCATCGCCCCAGTTTTGTGGAATGATCTGCCCCCTGAGACTCGGGCTTTACGAAACTTGGTAACTTTTCGCAGAGCTTGTAAGACCTTCTTGTTTAGGCAAACCTTCGAGTCTTAATGATATTTTAATGTGTATGGTTTTAGTGGTTATTATTGTTTTGAAATCTGTAGAGTGGTGGTGTACAAATCGAATAAATAAATAAAAAAAATAGTATCCTGAGTTAATAGTTAATATTGGATGGTGTCGGCAAATCTTGAAATTATACCAGCACTTGCCCAGACTCATGGAAGAATTATATAATAAATATTTGCATATGACTGACTGACTGACTGACTTTATTATTTCTGAGTCGCCCTCCACGTTAGTGCTCCGGGCGACTTACACACAACAAATTCCACAATTAAAATAGAGTATTTAAACTAGATTAAAATATTCAGTGGTTAAATGCAGGGGCCAGGCTCGGTATTTGAGTTCCTGGTTCTGCATTAACCATGGGCTTTCCTAAATAGCCAGGTCTTCAGAGCGGTCAGGAACTGGGGCAGGTCGAGGAGGCTCTCTGGTCCGGTGGCATCGAGTTCCAGAGAACGGGGCCACAACGGAGAACGATCTCCGTCTCGTGGTCTCCAGGTGGGCCTCTTTCAAGCCTGGTACGTGAAGAAGGTTCTTGTTTGCTGGCCGGGGTCCTTGAGTAAGCAGGCATCAACAGGTATGTTGGGCCCCGCCCCGTAGGGGCTTGAAAGCCAAGGTCGAGGTCTTGTGTAAGGCTCTATACTCAACGGGCAGCCAGTACAGGCACTGCAGAGATGGTGTAATGTGGCATCTCATCGATGTTCCTGTGAGAAGCCTGGCGGCGCGTTCTAAACAATCTGGAGCCTGCGGGTTAGTGACCGGGGTAGACCTACATACAAGCGTTACAGTAATCCAGCCTTGATGTAACCGTGGCATGGATTACTGTAGCTAGCGCTCCGTCGGGAGATAGGGCGCCAATTGTCTCGCTTGGCGCAGGTGGAAGAAGACCCTTTTGCTCGTGGAGGCAACCTGGGCCTCCATCGACAATTTGAGTCAGGATAACACCAAGGCTTTTTACTGAGGGGGACGGAATCAGCGGTTCCCCTTCAAAGGGGGGCAGCGAGAAAGGTGGTTCTGGGCGGCCCGGCCATAAGATCTCCGTCTTTGATGGATTTATTTTAAGTTTGTGGGCGCGGAGCCATTGTGTCTCTGCTTCTAGGCCTCGAGTGAAGTTTTCGGGCACCGGTTGCGCCAGGCTCCAGTTTCAGTAGGAGCTGGGTGTCATCGGCATATTGGTAGCACCCTAGGCCGAAGCTCCGGGCTATACCAGCCAACGGCCGAACATAGATGTTAAACAACGTTGGTGATAATATGGCGCCTTGGGGCACTCCGCACTCGAGGAGAGATTTCCTAGATGTTTGGCCTAGCCATTCAACTCGCTGACTACGTCCGCGCAGGAAGGAGCTAAGCCAAGCTAAAGCTGTTCCTTGTATCCCTATGGCGGCAAGTTGTCGTATCAGCAGATCATGGTCCACCGTGTCGAATGCGGCGGTAAGGTCCAGCAATACCAGAACTACTGAGCCTCCCTTGTCTAGTTGGCAGCGGATATCGTCCGAGATGGCCACCAGGACGGTCTCGGTCCCGTGCCCGGGGCGGAACCCTGATTGAAAGGGGTCCAAGCCCTCTGATGTCTCAAGGAAGTTTTGTAGCTGGGTTGCTGCCGCGCGTTCGATCAGCTTACTGAGAAATGGGAGGTTTGAGACGGGACGGTAGTTCGCTGGCATCGCTGGGTCCAGATTGGCTTTTTTCAAGAGTGGGCGGACCGAGGCTTCTTTCAAGGCATCCGGGAAAATCCCCTGCTCCAGGGAGTGATTTATTATCTGCATCAGGGGAATCGAGAGCCCCTCTGCGCAGTCCTTAACTAGATGGGATGGGCAAGCGTCCGTGGAGCAGGTAGTCGCCCGTGCTGTGGAGATGATTTTATTAACTGCCTCCAGGTCCAGGGCTTTGAAGTGGTCAAATATCTGGTTAGTTGGTGTATGTAGTTCTTCTACCCTCTCCCTCGTATCTTCAGGCACGGATAGCAGGTCTAGCCGAAGAGCGGTGATTTTCTCTATGAAGAATTCCTGGAATTCCTCTGCTGAGATGGCTGGAGTGTCCCTGGTTTTTGGCTGCGGATTGGTGGTGAATGAATGCAATTAATTACATAACTGCTTAAAGGTCAAGGTAAAGGTTTCCCCTTGACATTAAGTCTAGTTGAGTCCGATTTGGAGGGTGGTTCGCATTTCTGTGTATATGCCAAAGAGCCAGCGTTATCCATAGACACCTCCAAGGGCATGTGGCTGGCATAACTGCATAGACATGCCCTAAACATGATTTTTGGTGATATGATGTATTACATGTTTTTCCTCTGAGTGAATGATTGAGATGGGTCTTTTCTCATCTGCATAATTCAGTTGGTATTATGAGAGAAGCCCAGAATTAGCCTATATATTGATCCAGAGTCTATAGAGAATAATGCGCTATTGGGTTCACCAGTCATGTGGTCTTTCTAATCTCACATCTTGGCACAGATTGTAGAAGCCAGCTCGTACTAGCATATTGAAAACAGACAACATAGGTTGGTTGCATATAGGGACTGGGTGGATGTATAACATAGATTGAAATGACCTTTCACCTGTCTCATCTGGTTCTCATCTTGCAACAAAATGTGTAACTATCTACACTGTTGAATGTATGCAGCTTGGCATCACTTTGACTGCCATGGCTCAATTCTCTGGAATCATAGGAGTTGTAGTTTACAACATTTTTCATCTCCTTTACCAAAGAGTGCTGGTACCTCATCAAACTACAACTCCCAGGATCCCATAGCATTGTACCATGGAATTGCAGTGGTGTCAAGTTGCAATAATTCTACATTGTAGATGCATGGTAAGACTGACACGTTAGAGTGCCGGTTGCAGGGCACAGTTGTGTTGCACAAACATAATGAAAAACAACAAAAATATTGGAAAAATATGTTATTTTCTTAGAAATCATATATTTTTTATGTATATATACAAGAAATGTTTCCATCAGATATGCTGAGTCCCCATAGACTTCATTATTGCAATTTATGTATGTGTCCCTATCTTTCATAAGGGGCTTTTTAAACCTCTGGTTTGTTTGTAAAACCATTAAGTTTCCACAGGATGTTATTGCGCGCATCTACTTTGTGCTTGGTGTTCAAGCAGTGTTTCCTACATGCTAGTGTTCGATCTAAGGTGACACCGAGGTATTTAGGAGGGAAACAATGTTCAAGCTCTTGACCTTCCCAGGTGACTTTCAATTTCCTGTTGACTTCACGGTTCCGTAGGTGGAAAGCACACACTTGTGTCTTGGCAGGGTTATGGTAGTTATCTTTGCACTAGCTGGAGAGATCTTTCAAGTAAAACTGAATTACTGTGTCATAAATCACTTGTGCTGAAATAGTGTGCCACCAACATAAAATGTTTGGAAAGCTCTTCTTTAAAGAAAGAGCACGCAGCCTGTGGCATAATTAAAATCATGCGTAGTTCATGTTTTATCAGTCCACACACTGTCTTGCCAGAGAAAGAAAATATTCCAACCAGATGATCAGTAATGAACAAGTACTGCAGAGTAACATATATACCAGGGGTAGGGAACCTACGGCTCGGGAGCCAGATGTGGCTCTTTTCATGATTGCATCTAGCTCTCCCTCTTCCTTCCTTTCTCCCCCTTCACCCTTTCCTTCTCCTTATCTCCTTCCTTTTCCCTCCCTCTCTCCCTTCTCCTTCTCTCCTTCCTTTTCTCTCCCTCTCTCCCTTCTTTCCTCCATTCTCCCTCTTCCTTCCTCTTCCTTCCTTCCTTTCTCCCCTTCACGCTTTCCTTCTCCTTCTCTCCTTCCTTTTCCCTCCCTCTCCTTCCTTCTTTCCTCCATTCTCCCTCTTCCTTCCTCTTCCTTCCTTTCTTTCTCCCCTTCACGCTTTCCTTCTCCTTCTCTCCTTCCGTTTCCCTCCCTCTCCTTCCTTCTTTCCTCCATTCTCCCTCTTCCTTCCTCTTCCTTCCTTTCTTTCTCCCCTTTCACCCTTTCCTTCTCCTTCTCTCCTTCCTTTTCCCTCCCTCTGTCCTTCCTTCTTTCCTCCGTTCTCCCTCCCGCTTCCTTCCTTCCTCTTCTATTCTTTTTCCCCAAGTCTTCCTTTCCTTCTCTTTCCTTTCTCTTCCCTCACTCTCCTCTTTATTTTCTTCTTTCCCCTTCATTATTTTACCTTTTCCTCACTACCTTTCCTTTCCTCCCTTCCCATTTCCTTCTTTCTTTCCCCCTCGTCTCTCTCCTGCTTTTCCTCCTTTTCAATAATTCATTCTTATTTTCTTTCTTCCTCTCCCCCTCCCTCCTTTATTTCCTCTTTCTTTCTTTCCCCCTTCCTTCCTTCCGTCTTCTCTTCCTTCCCAGAGTCCTGAGCATGCCTTTTGCAGAGCCAGGTATGAAGTGTCCTGTCATTCTGCCGGGGGAATCATTTTCTCATAGTATGTACATATAGACTCACATTTACTTGAATTCAGTCTTAAAATATATTATATATTACAGTATATGGCTCTCACTAAAATAAATTTCCAAATATTTTGCTTTTGTGGCTCTCTGAGTCAAAAAGGTTCCTGACCCCTGATATATACAATCATGAGAACAGTTGCATTGACTCACACAATGTCCTTTGAGAGAGATTCAAAATGGTCTTTTATTTATTTATTTATTTAATTAATATAGTACATTTGTATATCGCTCCCTCTCAGCCCAAAGGCGACTCAGGGCGATTCACACAACATCATAAAAAACAAACATTTAAAACCATTTAAAACATTGGCATATCAATTAAAACCATAACAATAATAAAAACATCATTTTGTCTCCAAGATAAAAGCATAGTCCAATTTCGTAGTCCATTGTTCCAAATACTATGTCAGTTACATTGCCTTATCAAACGCCTGCTCGAATAGCCAGGTTTTGACTTTTTCGGAAGGTTAAAAGCAAGAGGCAAACTGATCTACTGTCCCTGGGAAGGGTGTTCCATAGCCGAGGGGCCACTGCTGAGAAGGCCCTGTCTCTCTTCCCCGCCAACCGTATTTGTGACATAGACAGAGTCGAGAGCAGGGCCTCCCCAGACGATCTTAACGTCCTAGATGGTTCATAAGGGAAATGCGTTCGGACAGGTAAGTTGGGCCAGAACCGTTTAGGGCTTTATAAGCTAAAGCCAGCACTTTGAATTGTGCCCGGTAGCAGACTGGCAGCTAGTGAAGCTGGCGCAGCAGAGGAGTAGTATGCTCTCTGAGCAGGGGCGGTCTAAGGTAATTTTAAATGGTAGGCGAACATTATTTTGGTGCCCCAAAAAACATTATGTTGCCGCCCCCCATGTAAAACAAATATACAATTATAATATCACAATACCATTCGTAGTATTATATTGTATCAATGTATATACAATATATTATACCATACTCATACTATATTATATCATAATTATATTATACTACATTACAATATAATTATATTATAATATATTGACATTATAATATAATGTAACATTCTATTATATTATTATTATAAAATAATAAAATTACTTATTTAAATAAAATTATCCTCTACTAAATATTTTCATTACTCCTATAAAACTCAAATAACCCAAAATAAAGTAAAATAAAATATTATATATTACTCTTTTGTACAATACCACTATACTGCAATATTGTTTGTAATATTACATGTAATATAAAATATTTATTTATTTATTTCAGGATTTTACCCCGCTCTTCTCAACCCCCGAGGGGGGACTCAGAGCGGCTTACAGCAGGCACAATTCGATGCCACATCAACAGCGTAAAACCCCAAACCCCACAACCCATTAAGACATTAAGGCATTAAAATACAATCCCTCAACACATCTACAATCATTCCAATTAAAACACTATTCAACCCTAGAAACATTGACCCTCTTCCTCCCTCCCATTAAAATTCCGTCTCACATGCTGCCTAGTGCTGGTGAGGGAATGCCTGATCCCAGAGCCAGGATTTCACCTTCTTCCTGAATGTCAGGAGGGATGAGGTGGACCGTATCTCCGTAGGGAGCGCATTCCACAGGCGGGGGCCCCCACCGAGAAGGCCCTGTCCCTCGTCCCCTCCAACCGCAGCAGAGAGGGCGGCGGGAGCGCGAGCAGGGCCTCCCGGATGATCTTAGGTTACGGGATGGGACGTAGCGGCCGATGCGTTCGGACAAGTAAGCTGGGCCAGAACCGTATAGAGCTTTAAAGGTCAAAACCAGCACTTTGAATTGAGCCCGGGTGGACAGGCAGCCAGTGGAGCTGACACAGCAAGGGGGTAGTGTGCTCCCTGTATGTAGCTCCCGTTAGTAGTCTGGCTGCCGCCCGCTGGACTAATTGCAATTTCCGAACTGTCTTCAAAGGCAGCCCCACGTAGAGTGCGTTGCAGTAATCTATTCGGGATGTGACCAGGCGTGGACGACCGTAGCCAGATCAGACTTCCCAAGGTACGGGCGCAGCTGGCGCACGAGTCTCAACTGTGCAAAAGCTCCCCTGGCCACCGCTGAGACCTGGGGTTCCAGGCTCAGCGCTGAGTCAGGATCACTCCCAAGCTGCGAACCTGCGTCTTCGGGGGAGTGTAACCCCGTCCAACACAGGCTGTAACCCTATACCCTGTTCGGCCTTACGACTGACCAGGAGGACCTCTGTCTTGTCTGGATTTAGTTTCAATTTGCTAGCCCTCATCCAGTCCAACACAGCAGCCAAGCACCGGTTCAGGGTCTGGACAGCCTCCTTGGTGACAGGTGGGAAGGAGTGACAGATCTGGACATCATCTGCGTACAGATAACACCTTACTCCGAAACTCGAATGATCTCTCCCAGCGGTTTCATGTAGATGTTGAACAACATCGGGGACAGTACTGACCCTGAGGGACTCCACAGGACAACGGCTGTGGAGCCGAACAGGTGTCACCCAATGACACCTTCTGGGTACGACCTTCCAGGAAGGATTGGAGCCACTGCAATGCAGTACCCCCAAGCCCCATATCTGCAAGGCGACCCAGAAGGATACCGTGGTCAACGGTATCGAAAGCCGCTGAGAGGTCAGCAGAACCAACAGGGACACACTCCCCTGTCAAGTTCCGGCGTAGATCATCTACCAAGGCGACCAAGGCTGTCTCAGTCCCATGTCCCGGCCTAAAGCCAGACTGTGCGGATCCAGATAATCAGTGTCTGCCAAGAACCCCTGGAGTTGCGAAGCCACCACACGTTCCATGACTTTGCCCAAATAGGGGAGATTGGAAACTGGCCGATAGTTCACTACTTGAGTGGGGTCCAGTGAAGGTTTCTTCAGCAGCGGTTTTATTACAGCTTGCTTTAAGCTGGCTGGAATGGTGCCTTCCGAAGGGAGGCATTAACCACCACCTTCACCCACTCTGCCAAACCCCTCTGGCTTCCTTGATCAGCCAGGATGGGCAGGGGTCTAGGATGCATGTCGTGGGCCTCGCCTCTCCAAGGATCTTGTCCACATCCTCAAGCTGAACCAAGTGAAGCGAATCCATCAAATCCGGACAAGCAGATGCTCGTGTCACATCCTCAGAGACTGCCGTTAAAGTGGTATCGAAATCGGACGGATCAGAGCCACCTTATCCGAAGACCTTAGCAAACTCATCACAGCGTGCCGAGCCGTCAGGGATCTCGCACTGAGGCGGTTAAAAGACCCTAACGACTCGAAACAGTTCCGCTGGACGGTTCTTCGCGGCGGCCACCTTGGCGCAATAGATGTTTTGTGCGGCTTTATTGCAGCGTCATAGGTCCTCAAATAAGAGACCAGGCGCGCCTGAGCTGATCCGCTCCGTTTCCTCGCCACACGCACTCTAGCCTCCTCTTTTTCGCTTCATTGCTGCCAGCTCCTCAGTGAACCAAGGAGCTGGTTTAGCTCGATTACTCAAGAGGGGACGTTCTGGAGCGATCGTGTCAGCAGCCCTTGTCATCTCCCTGTCCCAGAGTGAGACAAGAGCCTCGACAGGGTCACTTACCGAGGAGGCGGGAAAATCCCCAAGAGCCGTCAGGAATCCGTTCGGATCCATAAGTCTCCTGGGGCGGACCATTCTAATAGGTCCACCACCCCTGCGGAGGTGGAAAGGCCCAGTGAGTCTAAACTTGATCAGGTGGTGGTCGGACCATGGCAAAGGAATGATGGTCAGTTCCTCCACTCCGCCACTTTCATCCCATCCCTGGCAGAAAACCAGATCTAAAGTGTGTCCAGCACTATGGGTGGGACCCGATATTAACTGGGACAGGCCCATGGTTGCCATGGCGGCCATGAAGTCTGAGCCGCTCCTGATAGAGTGGTCTCGGCATGGGCGTTGAAGTCTCCCAGCACGATGAGCTGCTGAGACTCCACGGCCAGGCCGAGACCACTCGGCTGCTCAGGTAAGGAGACTGTAGTGCAGCGGGGTGGTCGGTACACTAACAGAATCCCTATCCTGTCGGTCACCAATCCTTAGGCCGACACATTGACGTGGTTGACTGTGGGATGGGGCACCTGGTCAAAGGGATGGAATCCTTATAGACCACTGCGACTCCCCCTCCCCGCCCTCCCGGTCTCACTTGGTGCTGTGTGGAGTAACCCGGTGGGCAGAGCTGGGAGAGATTAACCCCCCCAGCCTCGTCCAACCAGGTCTCCGTTATACAGGCCAGGTCAGCTTGTTCTTCACGAATTAGATCTTGTATTATTGATGTTTTACCATTGACTGACCTGGCATTAAACAGCACCACTTTCAACCGGGAGGGACCGCCTTCCTCAGTACTCAGCTTAACTTTGTCAGGAGCCCGATTTAAATTTATCAATGTTCTTGCACAAATTTTTGGCGGGTGGAATTTTATGACGCTCTCGCCCAGGTCGAATTAGTGGTTTTGATCCATCACAAATTCTAGGCCCCATCCGGACTTTGGGTCTCCCTTTCCCGCATCTTCCCCTCCCAGTCACCACCCCGATAGGACCCCCCCGCCCGGGAACCATTTTATTTATTTATTTATTTATTATTCGGGTTTCTATGCCGCCGACTCCCTGAGGCTCGCGGCGGCTCACAGGAACCGAAGGTACAACTACACACAAGCAATGCGATAAAACATCTAAGACAATTAAACAGTTAAAACAGCAAAATACAAAACCCCCAGGTACAGTTCAGAAATTAGATAGCGTGACACCCCAGGACAGTGGCTAAGCGGAACATGGGCAGGACCTACTCACCGAAGGCCTGCTTAAACAAATAGGTTTTGCAGGCGCGTCTAAACGGGAGCAGGTCCTTTATAGCCCGCGTTCAGCCGGGAGGCGTTCCACAGCGTAGGAGCTATAACGGAGAACGCCCTCCGGCGAGTAGATGTCAGTTTGCCGATTTCGCGAGGGTATCTCTAACAAATTAGCATCCTCGGAGCGTAGTGATCTCGGGGACAGTGTGGGGTGAGTCGGTCCCTCAAGTACGCTGGCCCCAGGCCATGCAAGGCCTTAAAGGTAAGAACCAACACCTTGAAGGAGATCCGGTGCTCGATTGGGAGCCAGTGCAGATCCTGCAAAACCGGTGTGATGTGGCGGCCTGCTGGGGTTCCAGACAGGAGCCGGGCGGCAGTGTTCTGCACCAACTTGAGCTTCGGGTCGCCGACAAAGGAAGGCCAACGTAAAGCGCGTTACAGTAATCCAGCCTTGAGATGACCGTAGCTTGGATCACCGTGGCCAGGTCATTCCCGGGAGATATAGGGGCCAGCCTCCGAGCCTGTCGCAGATGAAAAAAGCAACCTTGCTGACCGCGGAGACCTGGGCCTCCATGGTCAGCTGGGAGTCCAGATGGACCCCAGGCTCTTAACGGAAGGCGATGGGCATAGCGCCACACCGTCCAGGGTCGGAAGCTGGACATCTACACCACCCGAGCGGCCCGACCACAAGATCTCCGTCTTCGCGGATTCACCCTCAACCTACTGGCACGCAGCCATCCAGTAACGGCCTCGAGGCAGTGTTGGAAATTATCGGGGATGGATCGGCCTGTCCTCCATCCTCAGAATGAGCTGGGTGTCGTCAGCGTACTGGTGGCACTCCAGCCCATAACTCCGCACCAGCTGTGCAGCGGCTGCATGTAGATGTTGAATAACAGAGGGAGAGAATGGCCCTTGCGGAACTCCACAAACTAATGAGGCCCTCGGAGACCACCTCGCCCCTCCTCACACGCTGAGACCGCTGGTGGAGGAAGGAGGTCAGCCATTTAAGAACTGTCCCCCTCACTCCAGCCATGGCCAGGCGGTGGATCAGTAGATTGTGGTCGACCGTGTCAAACGCTGCCGTGAGGTCCAATAACACGAGCAGCGCAGACCCGCCTTGGTCGAGCTGGCAGCGGAGTTGATCTGTGATGGAGACCAGGACCGTCTCCGTCCCGTGCCCCGAACGGAAGCTGGATTGGAAGGGGTCTAGCCATGTTGCATCATCTAAGAAGGACTGCAACTGCTCCATTACTGCCCTCTCAACTACCTTGCCCAGGTACGAGAGGTTCGACACTGGTCGGTAGTTGGAGGGAACCGCAGGATCTAGTGACGGTTTCTTCAGTAATGGAGCTACCACCGCCTCTTTAAAGCACTCTGGGAAGACTCCTTGCTCAAGGGAGCTATTTACGATGTTCAACAGAGGCCACGTAACCCCTCAGGCAGGATCTAACAAGCCAGGAGGGGCACGGGTCGAGGGAGCAGGTGGTAGGCCTGGTTGCAGCCACAATCTTATCAACAGCATCTGTGTCCAGTGGCGAAACCGGTCGGTGGGCCCGGCGGAGGGCCACGGGGTCTCAAGTTCTCTTACTGTATCAATTGTGGCAGGAAGGTCCCGGCGGAGATTCAGATTATTGTCTGTGAATTAGCTCTGGAAAGCAGCGTCGGTAGGGTCTGATCGCTGCTTTTTTGGGACAGTAGGGACCGTCGTCAAAGACCGAATTACCTTAAACAATTGAGCCGGGCGTGAGCTGGCAGACGCTATCAAGGCAGAAAAGTACACATTTTTGGCTGCCTTGACAGCACGCTCATAAGTATCTTTAAATAGCTTATAAGCTGATACTGAGGCTCCGTCACGGAGGTTCCTCCACACGCGCTCTAGCCGTCTCCTCTCCCGCTTCATCGACCTGAGGTCCTCTGTATACCAGGGGATCGATGTGTTTGCGGGGTCGGAGAAGAGGCGCCTAGGGAGCAATCTCGTCGAGAGCTCTGGCTAACAAGGTGTTCCAGGCTTGAACCTGCTCGTCGACAGAGGCGCTGATAGACTCCAGATCCCTCAGAGCATTCAGGAACCTTTCGGGTTCCATAAGTCTCTTCGGGCGAACCAAAATCTGTTCGGCGCCCTTGCATGGAGGGGCGGTTGCTCACCCGGATCCTTAGGGCACAGTGGTCCGACCATGGAACCTCTATTACGGAGGCTAGGTCCACTTGGATTCCCGCGCTAAATACCAGGTCGAGGGTGTGCCCTGCCGAGTGCGTGGGCCGAGTTACAGAGGGAGAGGCCTAATGTCGCCATGGTCGAAATGAGGTCCGCGGCAGCAGAAGGAACGGAGGCTGCTTCGGCGTGGACATTGAAGTCCCCCAGAACAATAAGTCTAGGAAACCTCAATGCCCACTCCGACACAGCCTCCAGCAGCTGCGCCAGGCTCTCTGCCGGTGCGCTAGGCGCACGGTACACCAGCAAGATCGCCAGGCTCTCCTGAGACTCCCACCAGGCCGGCACTTTCAAGCCCCGAGGTGGTGGCGCAGGGATCGCCCTAGGTGCAATCCATCACGGGGAGAGTATTGCCACCCCACCCCCCGTCCCCGTTCCTGTTCTGGTGCGTGGCAACGTAGTCAGGGGGAACCACTTCCTGGAGACAGGTGGTATCGCTCTCCTGGAGCCAGGTCTCCGTTATACAGAAAAGGTCCGCTTTGAGGTCTTCACAAAACTCCCTGATAGTGGCGGTCTTGATTCGGTGCACCCATATATGATGAAAACCTCTTTCCTGTGACCCCTCGCACCCTGTGACTTCCCCCACCCTGCAAGTTGTTAAAAACTGTTAACAATGCACAAAGTGCAAGTGCCAGTGTAGCGAGTTGATATTCGTCGAAGCATAGGTGGCCAGAAGTCAGTAATGGCCGTGCAGTGCAAAAGGCCGTCGGCTAAAGTGCGAGTCACAGTAGGCACTAAGTGCAAGGCACGATAAGTGCCACAGTTGTAAAGTGCGAGTCAGAGTAAGCACCACGGTTTTAAGGTGCGAGTCACAGTAAGCACCCCAGTTCTAAAGTGCGAGTCACAGTAGCACCACAGTTCAGGTCGTCAGTCTTAGGCACTAGTAGCAACAAATAGCAGCAGTGGATGGAGTCGGCACCCAGTGCACACCGACTCTTGTAGTGTGGCCGTAGTGTCTTAGCGGAATCCTGGTACAATCAGGAGCACCCACACACATTCACACTACCCACTTTAAAAGCAGCCCAGCGTCCAGAGCCACAGGTGGAACAGGCAGCTTCCTTCCCCTCAGGGAGCTGGTCTTCTGGGAGGGCGGGAGGGGTCTCAAGCCTCTTGCCAGCCACTTTAAAGGAGCCCAGCGTCCAGAGCCACAGGTGGAACAGGCAGCTTCCTTCCCCTCAGGGAGCTGGTCTTCTGGGAGGGCAGGAGGGGTCTCAAGCCTCTTACCAGCCACTTTAAAGGAGCCCAGCGTCCAGAGCCACAGGTGGAACAGGCAGCTTCCTTCCCCTCAGGGAGCTGGTCTTCTGGGAGGGCGGGAGGGGTCTCAAGCCTCTTACCAGCCACTTTAAAGGAGCCCAGCGTCCAGAGCCACAGGTGGAACAGGCAGCTTCCTTCCCCTCAGGAGCTGGTCTTCTGGGAGGGCAGGAGGGGTCTCAAGCCTCTTACCAGCCTCTTTAAAGGAGCCCAGCGTCCAGAGCCACAGGTGGAACAGGCAGCTTCCTTCCCCTCAGGGAGCTGGTCTTGAATATCATTATTCTAGTGTTATATTGTATTTGTATTATATTGTATGACAATATTAAGCAGAACTGTATAATAATCAACAAGAAATGCAATGTAAATGCATCAAAATCAGAATCTATTACCTACCACCCGACTCATAATTCATAGGAGTCTCCCATAAGTCCAAAATTAGGATCCCAATGTAAATGTAAATAGAAAAGCAGCCCAAATGTTCAAATGAGGTCAAATACAGGCCTGGGCAAACTTGGGCCCGCCCTCCCTCCCTCTAGGTGTTTTGGACTCCAACTCCCACAACTCCTCATAGCCTCAGGCCCCTCAGGTCTAGACAGAAATAGAGCCGAAGAAAGGAAGGAGGGAGAGAAGAGGTCACAGAGGAGGAGGAGGAGGAGGAAAGCCCTTCATTCATTCCTTCACTTACACTTCCTTCACTGATTCTTTTCTCCTTCCTGCAAAGCGCACGCGCGTGCGGAGACAAAGGGAGGGCAAGCACTCCCTGCCTGCCCGATAGGGAGTGCTTTGCTTACAGGCTTCTGCGCAAGGGAGCTACTGGGCATGCGCGGAGGTTTTCGCGCAGGTGCAGTTGCTCCTGCGCTCAACTTCAGCTCCAAAGCAACTGCGTCTGCGTAAAAACCTCTGCGCGTGCCCAGAAGCGGCGTCGGAGCGCACAAGGCCGGGGTCAAAAAGCAGGCAGCTGCAGCACTGTCTGAGGAACATCGGCAGGGCCAGGGTGGCGCCCCATGCGGCCAGGATGGCGCCCCCTTCCCAGATGGCTCCCTAGGCGGCTGCCTACTTGGCCTATCTTGTAGGACCGCCCCTGTCTCTGAGCCCTGCTCCTGTTAGTAATCTGGCTGCCGTCTGTTGGACCAGTTGAAGCATCTGAACAGTCTTCAAAGGCAACCCCACATAGAACGTGTCCATGTGGAAAATCTCCTTCCAGCACTCACAAAGCAAGAACTATCTCTCTCTGTGCAAGCTCCTGCACAGCTCAAGCCTAAAAATGTAACTGTTGCCAAAACTCCCAGGCTCAGCTAGCTCTCCGGGAGTGGCCCAACCAATCAGCTTCGTGCTTTGCATTTTCAGTAAACACACTCGCCAACTGATTTTTACATGCTCCAACACAGTCTTGCAGTTTGGTTCCCTACCACACCAGAACATTAAATTGGGCCAAATGAATCTAACCTGAGTTATGGTGTTGATTCTCTTTCAGAAAATGTGACATTGGATGCAAAAACAGCCCATCCTCGGTACTTTGTGTCTGACGATCGGAAAAGTGTACACTGGGCGAAGAGCCGCCAAGATCCGCCATATAGCTCCAAAAGATTTGAGTTCGCCCGCTGTGTGCTTGGGAAGAAAGGATTCACTTCTGGAAAACATTATTGGATAGTGGATGTAGAGGATGGTGACTACTGGGCGGTGGGTGTAGCCCAAGAATCTGTGGACAGGGGAGGGGAACTTGATTTCGAGCCTGATGAAGGGATCTGGGCTATGGCACGTTACGGTGATGAGTACAAAGCTCTTACTTCACCCCCTACCCTTCTGGATCTAGACTATGATCCAGAAGAGATCCAGGTTTCTTTGAACTATGATGCTGGAATAGTGCATTTCTATGATGAAGATAAGAAACCCCTCTTTACTTTCCGATCAGTCGATTTTGAAGATGAGAAAGTCTTTCCTTTTTTCCGAATTGGTAATTCATCCACATCTTTGCGCCTGCTCTAAATCATAAGAGTTGACCACCCAGCCCAACCCTCTCCTGCCATGCACGCAATCAAAGACTGACACCTCCATCCAATGATGATTCCCCATTTTCCCCATTCAAAATAGAAGCAAAGTGCATTATACTCTCTTCATTATAATCACATATAGCAAAGTAGTACAGTAATTTAGTAGATTTTGCTGGTTGAAAGCTATATTTTGTAAGTAAGGTTCCTAGAGGAAGGATGAAATATAATTATTTTTTAAAACAGAACAATAGCTGGAAATATATTAATTACATGCAAACAATACTTGACAAAGCAACAACAAATGTAACCTTGTTGTTTAATCATTCAGTCCCTTCCGAATCAACATAACCTCATAGTAACCTACTATGTTTAAAATATCAAAATATTAAATGAAATAAAAATTGATTCATAACAGTATGTTGTTGTTTTATTTTAACTTCTTGGCTTTTCTTCGCAAACGAAGATACAGATTCAGGAAGGATTCATCCCATGCTTTCTACAAGCGCGTTGATAACTAAGAAGGCCAATCCGAGATAGGCAAGTCCGGTGGCAGAAAGCACAGCAGAAAGTCTCCTTGGGTGATGTTGTTTCCAGGTTGCGGTTCTTTCTGCGTTGTCGTTTCTCTACGATACTCTTTCGGCGTGTCTTCTCGAAAGAGGCCGCAGCATTGTGGATAGTGCGTCTCCATGCCTCCTGATGTGAGGCCAGCGTGGACCATTGTTAGTGATCAATCTGGCCAAGTCCGATATGTTGTTTCAGGGAGTCCTTATATCTCTTTTTGGGGGCGCCTCTCTTGCGAGCTCACCATAGAGTGGTATCTGGGAGGTGGTGGTCCTCCATCCTAGAGACGTGCCCTGCCCAGCGCA
The DNA here is from genome assembly GCA_030556195.1 of Anolis apletophallus. Classification (NCBI taxonomy): domain Eukaryota; kingdom Metazoa; phylum Chordata; class Lepidosauria; order Squamata; family Anolidae; genus Anolis; species Anolis apletophallus. The sequence goes on along the minus strand of JARBWK010000001.1, from coordinate 184,926,810 downwards.
GCTGTGTACTCACTAAAATGTAAATAATCTAAAGAGCACCAGATCCTTTCACATCTTGGAAATTAAGCAGCTCTGGTTAGTACTTGGATGGGGGACCACCAATTGGAAGGGAGAACACCAGATGCTATGATATTTCACAGGAATTAAATGAGAAAACCACTTCTGAATATTTTTTGCCTCAGAAAATCTAATGAAACTTGTGGGGTCGTTATAAATGGGGAAATGACTTGAAGGTATATAAACACATACACTGATTTCCACTTTTTTGTTCTCACTTGTATTCACAATTCCACCAAAACAATGTTAACCCTTAAGGTTGTTTCCACCTGGACCAAGCATGGGCAAACTTTGGCCCTCCAGGTGTATTGGACTTCAACTCCCACAATTCCTAGCAGCCTACTGTCTGCTAGGAATTGTGGGAGTTGAAGTCCAAAACACCTGGAGGGCCCAAGTTTGCCCATACCTGACCTAGACTCTTAACCATTCCAGAAATGATACTGCCTTTAGTGGGATATAATAATAATAAGCTGTAGTATAACAAATAACTATGTACATCATTTTAAGCTCTAAAGAGAAAAATCAACACTAAAATTATTACAATTAAATTTAGTTTATGTCGTAATTAATATTGCACCTCAACAGTGTGCCTTTTATCCCACATATCTGTTACACTGGTTTTTTAAAAAAATTATGATTACTCTCTTCAGATGTGATTTTAAAAACCTGTGTTGACTTCAGAATTAAGTCAAATTAAATCCAGGAGTTTTAGACCCCATCTATAGTCCCATATAATGCAGTATTATATTATCAGGGTAAAGGTTTCTCCTGGCATTAAGTCTAGTCATGTGTGACCGGGGGGTTGCTCATCTCCATTTCTAAGCCGAAGAGCCGGCATTGTCCATAGACACCTCCAAGGCCATGTGGCCAGCATGACTGCATGGAGCACCCTTACCTTCTCACAGAAACAGTACCTATTGATCTCACATTTGCATGTTTTTGAATTGCTAGATTAGCAGGAGCTGGGCTAACAGCGGGGGTTCACTCTGCTCCTCAGATTTGAACCGCTGACCTTTCAGTCAGCAAGTTCAGCACAGCCGTTTAACCCGCTGTTTCACCAGGGAGGCCATTGTAAACGTAGAAACACATAATGTTCAATGCAGTTAAGCTGCATCATATAGGGCCCCTTTTACACTGCCATATAATGGATTTTCAGAGTGTAGTTTAACTGCATTGAACTGGATTATATGAGTCTACACTGCCCATATAATGCAGTTCGATACAGTTAAACTGCATTCTGAAACTGGGTTATATGACAGTGTAGATGGGGTTTGCCCATACCTGCTCCAAACGAAGTATAAGATAGATACACCCAGATGAAAAACTTTAACACTAAAATACATACATTAAAATACATAGTACAACAAATCAAAATAATAATACCAATAAAATGTCAAATTATTCCTTATCACACAATTCAAAGAAAAACATGGGAACCTGTCAAATATAAACCTTACAGTTTTCCTGGTATGGAAAGCTATAGAGGATAATATGCCAATACAGGATTGGTTAAGCAAGACATGGGCCATAGCATAGTGGCTGCAACTCGGCCTACCACCTGCTCCCTCGACCCGTGCCCCTCCTGGCTTGTTAGATCGTGCCTGGAGGGGTTACGTGGGCCTCTGTTGAACATCGTAAACAGCTCCCTTGAGCAAGGAGTCTTTCCAGAGTGCTTAAAAAGGCGGTGGTAGCTCCATTACTGAAGAAACCGTCACTAGACCCGGCGGTTCCCTCCAACTACCGACCAGTGTCGAATCTTTCGTACCTGGGGAAGGTAGTTGAGAGGGCAGTAACGGAGCAGTTGCAGTCCTTCTTAGATGATGCAACATGGCTAGACCCCTTCCAGTCCGGCTTCCGTTCGGGGCACGGGACGGAGACGGTTCTGGTCTCCATCACAGACCAACTCCGCTGCCAGCTCGACCAAGGCGGGTCTGCGCTGCTCGTGTTATTGGACCTCACGGCAGCGTTTGACACGATCGACCACAATCTATTGATCCACCGCCTGGCCGTGGCTGGAGTGAGGGGACAGCCCTTAAATGGCTGACCTCCTTCCTCCCACCAGCGGTCTCAGCGTGTGAGGAGGCGAGTGGTCTCGAGGGCTCCCCACTACTCTGTGGGGTCCCCCAGGGGCCATTCTCTCCCCTCTGTTATTTAACATCTACATGCAGCCGCTTGCACAGCTGGTGCGGAGTTATGGGCTGGAGTGTCACCAGTACGCTGCGACACCCAGCTCATTCTGAGATGGGGGCAGGCCGGGTTCTGTCCCCGATAATTTCCAACACTGCCTTGAAGCCGTTACTGGATGGCTGCGAGCCAGTAGGTTGAGGGTGAATCCGGCGAAGACGGAGATCTTGTGGCTGGAGTCGCCCGGGTGATGTTAATGTCCAGCTTCCGAGCCTGGACGGTGCGGTGTTATGCCCATCGCCTTCTGTAAAGAGCCTGGGGGTCCATTTGGACTCCCAGCTGACCATGGAGGCCCAGGTCTCTGCGGTCAGCAAGATCGCTTTTTCATCTGCGACAGGCAAGGAGGCTGGCCCCTATCTCTCCCGGAACGATCTGGCCACGGTGATCCAAGCCACAGTCATCTCAAGGCTGGATTACTGCAGCGCGCTCAACGTTGGCCTTCCTCTGTCGGTGACCCGGAAGCTCAGGCTAGTGCAGAACACTGCCGCCCGGCTCCTGTCTGGCACGCCAGCTGGTGCCCACATAACACCTGTTTTGCAGGATCTGCACTGGCTGCCAATTGAGCACGGATCACCTTCAAAGTGTTGGTCCTCACCTTTAAGGCATTACACGGCCTGGGGCCAGCGTATTTGAGGTACCGTCTCACCCCATATTGCCCTCCGAGATCACTTCGGTCTGAGGACTCCAATCTCCTGGAGATACCTTCATCTAAACTCGCAAGGCTGACTGCTACCCCCGGCGGGCGTTCTCTGTCATAGCACCTACGCTGTGGAGCGCCCTCCCGGCGGAACTTTCGGGCTATGAAGGACTTGCTCCCGTTTAGACGGGCCTGTAAAACATACCTGTTTAAGCAGGCCTTTGGTGAGTAAGTCCTGCCCATGCCCCGCCATCTATTCGTTCTTCTGAGGATGATGTGCTGTTCATTGTTTTAACTGTGTTATTAATTACTGTACTGCTGTTGTTTTTAATTGTTTTTAACTGCTTATTGCCCGTATTTTACTGTGCCCTTCGGCTCCTGTAAGCTGCCGCGAGCCTCAGGGAGTCGACGGCATAGAAGCCCGAATAATAAATAATAAATAAATAAGAAATAAATAAATGAAAGAAAAAAACCCCATACAAAACAAGATTATAGGAAGTAGATATAAAAGAGAATCTGTTTGGGGTCACATGGAAACCATTGATCAGCTATACATACCAGAGTAATTTAGTAAATTTACATACCAGGACAATGGTAAAATTTTAGTTCAAGTGAGTTTTGGGCTTGGGAAAGATATGATTATTATTAATTAAATAAGGCAATAGAGTGGGGGTTATTTCCAAGTAAGAGGATTTGCAGTGAAATAGCTTGAAAAGGCCTATGGGTGCATCTACACCAGGGGTGCTCAGAATGGTGATCGGGATCACCAGGGTGATCTTTGGGCCTCATCCTGGTGATCTTCAGGCCCCTGACCAGGTTTTTTGCAGTTTGTCCTCTTCACGCGCCCCTGCACGCTGCAAAGAAGTCCTCCGTCGTTGCTCCTCCTTGCTCCCTGTTCTCGCGCCGCCTCCAAAAGCTCCAGAGTCCAAGAGGCAGAATGGGCCCCCTCTTTTGGATTCCTCCTCCTCCCTCCGTCCTTCTCCAGCCACTCAGAGTCGTAGGAGACCAAAGGGGCGGGCCTGGATGACGCGATGCATGGCTGGCCAAGCATGCGCAGAAGCGCCCATTCTGCCTCTCGGACTTCTCGTGAGCTCTTGGAGGCAGCACGCATGCTGGCGGCATGGAAATAGGAGCAATGACGGAGGAGGAGAAGAAGGACGCTTTGGGGTCATTTCCTTACTGCATCTCAAAGGTCGGTCTTTTACTTTGTGGTGGGTGCTTGATTGTTCTGTGGCATGTCTCTTTGTTTATTTTTAATGTTTAAAAATGGCCTTTTAGCTCCAAAGCCTCTCTGCTTGCTTTATTCCTTGAGAAATATGTGTTGGGAAATATGGAAATGTGGGAGAAATGGGGTGGTTGGATGTATTTCTGCATGCCCAGTTTGTTCTACCTTGCTAATATGTGTGGTATTAAATGGGAAAAATTGGGTGGTTGGATGTATTTTTGCAGTTCAAAAGCCTCTCTTCTTCCTTTCTGGCTGATAATATGTGTGGTAATATGGCAGTGTGGGAGAAATGGGGTGGTTGGATGTATTTTTATGCTCTGTTTTATATTGTTGTTATTAAATTGAAATGTTGATGTTTTATAACTTCATTTTATGTAAACTGCCCCGAGACTGCTGGAAGGAGTGTACATAAAAATGAATAATAAATATAAATAAATAAATAAATAAGAAAATAGTTATACGTTTTACATTTCTGGGCAGGCGATCTTTGGGACTTGGTTTTTTAATCAGTAGCTCTCATGCTGAAAAAGTGTAAGCACCCCTGGTGTAGATGCACTTAAGGGGCAACCCAAACAGGTTCCTACCCTGATCTACACACCGAAGAATGAGTAGTTTGAAATGACTTTTACATTCCTGTCTTATCGAATCCTGGGATTTCTAGGGTTGTGGAGTTCTCAGGATTCCCAGCACTCTTTGGCAGGGAAGGCTAGAGTCCTTGGAAAACTACAATTGATGCAGGAATGCATAGCATTGAGCCATGACAGTCAAAAAGGTGCGAAAGTATATCGATTCCGCACAATGTGACTTGAAGGGAAGGAGAGTGGATGGGATAATAAGGCAAGGTTTGCTGCTGTACTGTAATAAATAAACATTGTAAACATATGCCCATCGCCTTCCGTTAAGAGCCTGGGGGTCCATCTGGACTCCCAGCTGACCATGGAGGCCCAGGTCTCCGCGGTCAGCAAGGTTGCTTTTCATCTGCGACAGGCTCGGAGGCTGGCCCCTATATCTCCGGAATGACCTGGCCACGGTGATCCAAGCTACGGTCATCTCAAGGCTGGATTACTGTAACGCGCTTTACGTTGGCCTTCCTTTGTCGGCGACCCGGAAGCTCAAGCTGGTGCAGAACACTGCCGCCCAACTCCTGTCTGGAACCCCAGCAGGCCGCCACATCACACCTGTTTTGCAGGATCTGCACTGGCTCCCAATTGAGCACCGGATCTCCTTCAAGGTGTTGGTTCTTACCTTTAAGGCCTTGCACGGCCTGGGGCCAGCGTACTTGAGGACCGACTCACCCCACACTGTCCCCGAGATCACTACGCTCCGAGGATGCTAATTTGTTAGAGATACCCTCGGCGAAATCGGCTAAACTGACATCTACTCGCGGAGGCGTCTCCGTTATAGCTCCTCGCTGTAGAACGCCCTCCCGGCTGGGCAGCGGGCTATAAAGGACCTGCTCCCGTTTAGGACGCGCCTGCAAAACTTATTTGTTTAAGCAGGCCTTCGGTGAGTAGGTCCTGCCCATGTTCGCTTTAGCCGCTGTCCTGGGGTGTCACGCTATCTAATTTCTGAACTGTACCTGGGGTTTTGTATTTTGCTGTTTTAACTGTTTAATTGTCTTAGATGTTTTATCGCATTGCTTGTGTGTAGTTGTACCTTCGGTTCCTGTGAGCCGCCGCGAGCCTCAGGGAGTCGGCGGCATAGAAACCCGAATAATAAATAAATAAATAAAAATAAAATTTAATAAAACAACAACAATCTCGGCAGTGATTTCCTTTGGAAAGGCAGGCAGTGAAATCTGACCTGGCTCAATGCTTTAGGCCAAAAGGAGGAAAAGGGATGAAGTTCTACTAGTTAATTTACATATCTGTGCAATGCTTGATTCCTATTGGCTGGGAAAGCTCAGAACACGCAGTGGCTCTTTTCGAATGCTGTCAGAAGCGCGTGCGGGTTTCCCTCTGGCCGGATCCCACGTCCTGCCTTTTTCTACCTTTGGTTGGCAACAACTGAAATGCTTCGAGAGGGAAATAGAGGAGATCTATACGAAAGTTTTCAAGATCCTGATATATTCTCAAGGACTGAATGCTGCGGGGACCAGAAGAAAAAAGGATAGAGCTCGCATACCTTTTCAAAATCGGTCTCCTGTCAATCACGTTACCACAACCGCTGGAAGACTTCATTTATGAAACTATGAAAAGTGCTAAGCCCCATTTCTCCAGATGCATCCCCACTGTAGAATTAATGCGGGTCGGCAGCACTTTGAACTGGCATGGCTCAACGCAGTGGAATCCTGGGATCTGTAGTTTGGTGAGGAGCCAGCACTCTTGGGCAGAAAAAGCTAAATAATATCTTTCAAAACCCCGTCTCAAATAAGAACATAAGAAGAGCCATGCTGAATCGGACCTCAGCCCATCTAGTCCAGCATTCTGTATCGCACAGTGGCCCACCAGTTGTACACGGGGATCTCGAGCAGAAGGGAGGGCAAAACCCTAACCTGCTCCCGACCCCCCACAACCAGTACCCAGGGAAATCCTGCCTACCTCAACCAACTCCGAGGTGGCACTTGAATGTCCTTTTCAGTAACTACCGATACACTTGGTATGAATGAAGTTTGACACCATTTAAACACCATGCAATGGGATCCTAGGATATGTAGTTTTACAAGTTCCTTAACCTTCCCTGCCAAAGAGTGCTGAGGCGTCACCAAACTACAGATCCCAGGATTCCATTGTATTGAGCCAGGGGTGTCAAACTGCATTAATTCTACAGTGTAGGTGCATTTACTTGTCCAGGACTGTCCTATAAGTTTCATGATGGAGTAAATATCTGATCAAGGCCAACCCTCTGTTGCCACCTGGCAAAATACATGATTCCTCTGCCTCCAATTTAGGTGGAAACATTTTGAATTTCAGGTACAACAAGTAAAAGAAAATAAAAAGGGGACGTTGTTGAATACGCAAATCCCGTTGTTTTCAGTCAGGGTCTTATGCTGCTTAGCTCCTCTGCCTCAGTCGGCTGTAACTGTGGTTGTGGTTTTCAGTCAGGTCCGCACCCTTCTAAAGTGGGCGTGGCCCAAACACAGGAGCGGAACGCCCCTCAACAAGCCCCGCTGCCTTTGGACCAATCAGAGCCCAGAACAGAAGTAATGTCTTTATTCCAAAAGCAGAAAACGCTGCGTTGATAGTATTCTCTCTGAAACACTTAAAAGTGCTTCTTTCCCGCCTGATTCGAGAAGCTAAGCAGGGCCAGCCCTGGTTGGCACTTGGGTGGGAGGCCAAACCCGTCTCTTATTTCCCCAACTTGCTCCATCCGTAAGAGGAAGATGGCTAATCCCCCAGTCTTCATGTCAGCACAGGGCTCCCTTCCTCGTGTTTTATGTGCATGGGAAGACCCAAGCAAGCACACCCAATACTATTTTAATCCGTCGTTCTGTCCCTGTGTTTCCTTTGAAGCCAGGAGCCTCCATTGTGATGATCAAGGGTGGGTTTTCCCTCCTCATCGGGAAGTCTGTTGAGGAATTGAGCCGGGACAGATCAGTAGCAAATAGGAGAGCAATAACCCCGAGGCCTTTTCAGTGCAGGAATTCGGGAACGGGAGGGATTTCGAAGGAGGCCTGGCTGTCATGACTCAAGAAACGAGAGCCATAGATGTCTCCCCAGGGAAGAAGGAACAGGTGTCCTATTTCGGGCGCTTATGCGAAGCAGGTTATCAAATAGGGGTTTCTTGGTTTATTGAGTGGATTTGCGTGGTTTCTCCCCGATATGATGAGATCTTCGCTTGACTCTTCCCACAGGGAGGTTTCCTCAGTCCTTCCGCTCCTTTGATTGACAGGGAGAAGGGGGGAAGGGGAAGGGAAAGGCGGGAAACCGCGGCGCCATTTCTGCTTCTCCCTCAAGAGGCGCCCAGGGAGGGACCCCCCCGCCCTGCTTGTTAGTTCAGGTCCGGATTACCCATAAGGCCACGCTAGGCCATGGCCTAGGGGCGCAAGCCTAAAGGGGCACAGTTCAGGGACCCCCCAAAAAATGTTACAACAAAACCGCACCGCGCGGCATGGAGAGGACTCTCTCTCACGCGCAGGAGGGCAGGGGGAGAACGCTGTGAGGGGGCGGGGGAGGAGGGAATGGCGCCCCCCCTCGCCATCGCCCCCGCCCCCTTGTCAAGGAAGGAGGGCGTGAGGAGGTGGAGGGAAGCGCCCCGGGGGCGGGGCTTCCCTCCACCTCTTCCTCCTCCTCGTTGCGCCCTCCTTCCTTGAGTCAAGGAGGAGGAGGTAGGAAGGGAAGCCGCCGGGGCCGCTGCCACGCATGCACGGTATAGCTAAGCAAGGGGCTACACCTTAATACACTCTAAAGCAAATCAGGTGAATGAGTCTATTATATAGATAAATAGTAAACAACAGTTATCAAAATAATTTGTATTCACTGGTACGTCATATTGATATTGAGTTCACAATGGAAACACAATTAATATTGAGTTCATCCATGTACAACACAATTAAACAAGGTGATATTATACAGTCTGCAAATGCAAGTACAGAAAATCAAATACAGAATAACATTGGTGAGAGAGAATATGTATACATTTGCAGACTGTATAATATCACCTTGTTTAATTGTGTTGTACATGGATGCTACCTCTCAATGAGAGCCTGACCACTGAGTCGATATCACTGTACCCATACATGTTAATCATTGTTTCCATTGTGAACTCAATATCAATATGACGTACCAGTGAATACAAATTATTTTTGATAACTGTTGTTTACTATTTATTTATATAATAGACTCATTCACCTGATTTGCTTTAGAGCGCATGCACGGTACCCAGGAACATGGCGGAGGAGGCGCGGTGCACGCCTCCCTCCTGTCATAAGAACATAAGAAGAGCCATGCTGAATCGGGCCTCAGCCCATCTAGTCCAGCATACTGTGTCACACAGTGGCCCACCAGTTGTACACGGGGATCTCTAGCAGAAAGGAGGGCAGAACCCTCACCTGCTCCCGACCCCCACAACCAGTACCGGGGAAAATCCTGCCTGCCTCCATCAACACAGAGGTGGCACTTGGATGTCTATTTCAGTAACTACTGATTCCCTTGGTATCCATGAATCTGTCTAATCCTGCCTTGAAGCTGTCCAGGCTGACCGCTGTCAACAACCTCCTCTGAAGTGAGTTCCATAACCCAATGACCCTCTGGGTGAAGAAATATTTCCTTTATTAGTCCTAACTTTCCTACCTTGGAGCTTCAGGAGTGCCCCTAGTCCTAGTGTTGGGTGACAGAGAAAGTATTTTTTCTTTATTCACCTTTTCTATCCCATGCATGATTTTATACACTTCGATCAAGTCGCCTCTTAAACGCCGTCTTTCAAGGCTGAAAAGACCAAGGTGTTGCAACCTGATTTCATAAGGGAGCTGCTCCATCCCTTGGATCATTTTTGTTGCCCTTCTTTGTACCTTTTCCAGTTCCGTTATATCCTTCTTGAGGTGCGGTGACCAGAATTGTACACAGTACTCCAGATGTGGCCTCACATGCGCGGCAGCGGCCCCGTCCCCAGTGGTGGGGCTTCCAAAGTGTGGCCTAGGGCGTCAAAAGGGTTTAATCCGGGTCTGTGTTAGTCTGCGCCAAAAACACAACAACAACACATTTATTAGAATTAGAAGGACTTGCTGCAGGTTGAAGAGGGAAGCCTCATAGGTCCAATATAGACGAAAACATCCTGAATATTTAAATGTTGGTGTCTTTAGGTTAAATAGTAATTAGTATTCTTGTAAGTGTTGTGAGAGGCTTTGGGTCTCTTTCAAAAGGAGAAAGGGGAGCTATCATAAATATTAAATAGTAATTATAATAAATGTATCCAACTCTTCCATCTGGGACAGGGAAGAAGGATTTTAAAAATTCCCAGTTCTCTCCAGTAGATCTGAAGCAGGCATTGAGAACTTGAGAGGGAAACAGTTGTGTTGTTGTGTCTTTTCCAGTCTGTATGGCCATGCTCCAGAAGCATTCTCTCCTGACATTTCACCCACATCTATGGCAGGTTTCCTCAGAGGTTGTGAGGTTGTTGTGAGGGAAATAATTATTTCTCTTTAGTATATATATATATATATAGATAGATAGATAGATAGATAGATAGATATATTGATATATGAGTTTATATATGTGTGTGTGTGGGGGGGGGGGGAAATTGATGTGTCTCTGTGTGTACATAAACATACACACACCTGTCGATACTAGCCGTCCCCTGCCACGCTTTGCTGTGGCCCAGTCTAGTGATCTGGAAAATAAAGTAATGAGAAAACCTTAAGGCAGCATTTTTCAATCTGGGGGTCGAGACCCCTGGGAGGGATTCATGGTGAGGGGTGTCAGACCCCTGGGAGGGATTCGTGGGGTCACGTCACGAAAGCCCACCACAAAACATAGTATTTTCTGTTGGTCATGGGGGTTCTGTGTGGGAAGTTTGGCCCAATTCTATTGTTGGTGGGGTTTGATTGTAGGCGAACTATAAATCCCAATAACTACAACTCCCAAATGTCTATTTCCCCCAAACTCCATCTGTGTTCATATTTGAGCATATGGTGTATTCGTGCCAAGTTTGGTCCAGATCCATCATGGTTTGAGTCCACAGAGTTCTCTGGATGTGGTGAACTACAACTCCCAAAATCAAGGTCAATGCCCACCAAACCCTTCCAGAATTCTCTGTTGGTTGTGGGAGTCCTATGTGCCAAATTTAGTTCAATTCCATCATTGATGGAGTTCAGAATGCTCTTTGATTGTAGGTGAACTATAAATCCCTACAACTACAACTGCCAAATGACAAAATCCATTTTTTTAGTAATGGTCACTCCTTGGGTTAGTAGGTATATTGTGTCCAAATTTGGTGTCAAATGGTTCGGTGGGTTTTGAGTTATGCTAATCCCACAAACGAACATTACATTCATTCATTCATATACATATACATGAGAAAGATTTATATGTGTGTGTATGTAAACATGCACTGTAAAATAATTCTAGTGAAAGGTGTGTTTACATATGTAGATCTGTACTGTGTATACACACACATACAGTCTAAAATCATTCCCTCAGGAACCTGCCATTTTGTCTCATAATTATATCTATGCATATTTAAATATTTGCATAGATATAGACAGATATTCCCACACACAGTCTTCCACAAGAATTCCCCTCCAGAAGCGGCGTTGTGCTGTCCCTGGGGCGCTCTTCTCTCATTGGTGGAGAATTCTGAGCCAATAGGAAGGCGGATCCTGATTTGCACCAATCGCAGCCACGGCGCCATCCTCAGGAAGGGTATAAAAGAGCGCCCCGCGGCGAGCCTGAGCGCAGTTTCCTGGGGTTTCAGAAGGAGAGAGAGGAAGGCAAGGAGCAGGGAAAGAAGCACTATAGGCAAGAGCGTAGCAGCCATGTCGGGTCGCGGCAAGACGGGCGGCAAGGTGCGGGCCAAGGCCAAGTCGCGCTCCTCCAAGGCCGGCCTCCAGTTCCCCGTCGGCCGCGTCCACCGCCTCCTGCGCAAGGGCAACTACTCCGAGCGCGTCGGCGCCGCGGCCCCGGTCTACCTGGCCGCCGTCCTCGAGTACCTCAGCGCCGAGATCCTCGAGCTGGCCGGGAACGCCGCGCGCGACAACAAGAAGAGCCGCATCATCCCCAGGCACCTCCAGCTCGCCATCCGCAACGACGAGGAGCTCAACAAGCTGCTGGGCGGCGTCACCATCGCCCAGGGCGGCGTCCTGCCCAACATCCACGCCGTCCTCCTCCCCAAGAAGACCGAGAGCGCCGCCCACGCCGCCGCTGCCTCCGCGCCCAGCGCCAAGCCCCGCGGGGGGACATCGGGAGCAGCCGCGGGAGGGAGCAGCACCAAGGGCCTCAAGCCCAGCCTCAAGCCCCGGGCCACCTCCGTCGCCGTCTAGTCACCAAGGAAGGAAGGAAGGACCCAGACCAGACCAGCTCAACAAACAAACAAGACAGACCCAAAGGCTCTTTTCAGAGCCACCCAAACGGCCCCGAGGGAGAGCTGAGCGCATCTCAAGCCATACATAACACACAGGAAAAGCCGACCAGCTTTCACAGAAGAGGCTTCTTGGAGCAGGCAACATGCTCGCTCAAGACTTTAGGGGCACGTGAATAGTCATACTAGAAGCCAGTGCGGCCATGGGCCAAGTTGGGCCCTCCACTTGGGACAATCCAAAACATTTGGAGGGCCCCATTTGGCCCATACCTGCGCTAGTCTTTTCCCCGTCAGTCCATAGTTCCGGGGCATGAAAGAGGAAGCTAGAAGCTTTTGAAATGTCTAGATCCCCAGAACCTGCTGACTTCCACTAAACATTTTTTACACACTGGCACAAATGGCATGTTCCTTGTATCCAAAGTGCAGAAAGCTCTACTCAAGATGCTGCTGGGCTCCCATTTCACAAGCTTTTTTACCCATTGTGCCACCAATGGGGTCTCTGTCCCAGTCCCATTGTCGGGGGAGAGGGTGGTCACAGTTTCTCTGGACGTAGGTGAACTACAACTCCCAGATTCCCAGGGCAGGCCCACCCCCCCTCAAACTCCACCTGTATGGTGTTCGGGGAAGACATTGGCAGGGTTTGGGCTGCATGTTCACAAAACGCTGTAACCTACAATGCCCTTGGGGAGGGTAGCCAGGGGGGCTTTGAATTCTCAGGGTGGTCCGCGAAAAGGCCTTTCTGGTACATTATTTAAACTGTTTGTTTATTCATATCATGATCTGATCACCATGCTCATTATATCCCACATTAATGGGGTTATTGGGATAACAATACAAAGGTTTTTAGACCCTCTTCCATAGTCTGAATCAAAATCCTGGCTACGGCCCTGCCTGGAGGGCTTTGAAAGCATCTACACTGTAAAGTTTAATGCACTTTGACACCCTTTAACAGCCCTTGCAAAGCTAGGCCATGGATTAAACACTGTATGGATAGAGCAGGCTTGGGCAAATTTGGGTCCTCCGGGTGTTTTGGACTTCAACTCCCACAATTCCTAACAGCCTCTTAAGTGGAAAAGGAAAGGGCCTGAGGCTGCTAGGAATTGTGGGAGTTGAAGTCCAAAACACCAGGAGAGAGGGCCCAAGTTTGCCCGTGCCTGGGATAGCGTACAAACTTTATATCAATACTAGCCATCCCCCGCCATGCGTTGCTGTGGCCCAGTCTGTGTATATGTGTTTTGTGTGTGTATATATTTGTATATATGTGTATATATATGTGCTTGCGTGTATATATGTGTGTGTGGTTTTGCGCATGCATTGTAATGTAATTTTAGTTTTTTGCCTTTTAAGTCTCTTCCACTATGTTTTTCAGTATTTTTATGGGTGATGGTCTCTTGCTGGCCTGATAGGTGTATTGTGTCCAAATTTGGTGTCAATACGTCCAGTGTTTTTTTAAATTATGTTAATACCACAAATGAACATTACATCTTTATTCCTACTAGATGTACCCTGCCATGCATTGCTGTGGCACAGTCTGTGTAATAATAAGAATACTCTGTGTATAGACAGTATTGTGTATTGTGTGTGTGTCTATATTTGTGTATATGTGTATATATGTGTGTTTGTTTATATATGTGGTTTTGGGCATGCATGCTTTGGCCCAGTGTGTTTTGTTTGTGTATATATGTGTGTATGTATATTTGTGTATATATGTGGTTTTGCGCATACATTGTTTTTGTTTTTTGGCTTTTTAAAATATCTTCAGCTGTGTTTTCCAGTGTTTTTATGAGTGATGGTCACTCGTTGGCCTGATAGGTATATTGTGTCCAAATTTGGTGTCAATTCGTCCAGTGGTTTTTGAGTTATGTTAATCCCACAAACGAACATTACATTTTTATTTATATAGATTTTTCAATTAACATAAAATTAACATAAAAGGGGTAACTAGGTAGGAAAAGAGAAGGGGATTGTGTGTGTGGGGGGGGGTTGCTTTAGGAGTATCTAGATTTGAGTCCACAATGCTCTCTGGATGTAGGTGAACTATAACTCCCAAACTCAAGGTCAATGTCCAACAAACCCTTCTGTGTTTTCTGTTGGTCATGGGAAGTTTGGCCCAATTCCATCATTGGTGGAGTTCAGAATGCTCTTTGATTGTAGGTGAACTATAAATCCCAGCAACTACAACTCCCAAATGACAAAATCATTTTTTTGAGTGATGGTCACTCATTGGCCTGATAGGTGTATTGTGTCCAAATTTGGTGTCAATTCGCCCAGTGGTTTTTGAGTTATGTTAATCACACAAACATTACATTTTTATCTATATAGATTATTATTTAAAGTAAATCTACTTGTTGGCGAGATGCTTCCATGTGGTCTCTTGCTTATTGCAAAGGATATTGTTTTAACTGGGAAATAATAAAGCCTTGGGTTTCTCTTGAGCTCCAACCTGAAGTTTGGCATGCTTCCAAATCTATAGATATGAGATTACTATGCCCAAAATCGAATCCTGTGGGTTAGTTTCCAATTAGAGTAGGCCCGCTGAATTAAATTGTTGAATGACAAGACACTCAATTTGGAGCCAACATTAAGGTTCAGGCCATAGCTTCCATTGTGAGAACGCCAATTTCTACTTGAATGTTTTCTGTGCTGTGGGTGTTAAACTGTGTTTTCTGTTGATTTTAGCACAGTGAGCTACTTCTGAGTCTTTTATGAAAGTGAGGTGATAGTAGGTGAAACCCCTCGTAGAAGTTTCTCATATATGTGAAACAAGGTTTGGAATTGGGTTGCTGAGTTTTCCGGGCTGTCTGGCCATGTTCCAGAAGCATTCTCTCCTGACATTTCGCCCACATCTATGGCAGGCATCCTCAGAGGTTTAGCTGGAAACTAGGAAAGTGGATTTTATAGATCTGTGGAATAATGTCCAGGGTGAGAGAAAGAACTATTGTCTGTTTTGAGGCAAGTGTAAATGTTGCAACTGGCCAGCTTGATTAGCATTGAATGACCTTGCAGCTTCAAAGCCTGGCTGCTTCCTGCCTGGGGGAAATCTTTCCTTGAGAGGTGTTAGATGGCCCTGGTTGTTTCCTGTCTGCAATTCTTTTTTCCTAGGTTTGAAATTCTTTTCCTTATACACTTCTTGGGTCCTACAATTGATTCCTCTCTATAGCTACTCCATGTGGTTCATCACAAACATAATTTGTCAGCAGACTTTCATTTAATTGGAAACTGATCCATTTTAGTGGTGATCCCTTTCTGCAACTCAGTCACCGAATTGTGCACAGGATAAAAGTAGTAACAGCCCGTGCACTTGAACAGAACCAGCAACATTCCTGCAGCGATCCAACCTCTCTCAGTAGGTTTTTAGGCAAAGGCTGGATGGCCATCTGTCAGGAGTGTTTTCTGCATTCCTGCATGGCATTTGGACTGTATTCTCTTTGGGGGGGGGGGGGGTCTCTTTCAGTCAGGCCCATAGGTGAGGGGATGGGTGGGTTTAACCCCCCTCCCTCCACACACACACACACACACATATATATATATGATATAGATATTATAATGTAATACAATATAATTATATTTTATATTATTTTATTTATTTATTCAATATCTATACCGCTCCTTCCTAATATTACGGTATGTTATAGTAAAATGTAATATATATTATTATACTAAGGCAATGTATTGTATTTACATTTTACTTGTAAGCCGCTGAGTCCTCTTTGGGGTGAGAAGGGCAGAATATTTATGTATTTACATTTTTACCCCACCCTTCTCAACCCCCGGGGGCATATAAATATAAATGTCATAAATAAACAAGCTGCCTGCTGTAAATAACTTTCTCCTATGGAAGCTGGTCGACTTTCCTTCTCTGTGTGGCTTGAGATGTGCTCAGCTCTGCCTCGGGGCCGTTTGGGTGGCTCTGAAAAGAGCCTTTGGGTCTATTGGTTTAGCTTGTCTTGGTCCTTTCCTTCCTCCTCCGACTAGACGGCGAGGGACGCTGCCTGGGGCTTGGGGCCCTTGGTACCGCCCCCTCGGGGTGCTCCTCCTGGTGTCCCCCCGCGTGACTTGGCGCTAGGCGCGGAGGCAGCGGCGTGGGCGGCGGACTCGGTCTTCTTGGGGAGGAGGACGGCGTGGATGTTGGGCAGGACGCCGCCCTGGGCGATGGTGACGCCGCCAAGCAGCTTATTGAGCTCCTCGTCGTTGCGGATGGCGAGCTGGAGGTGCCTGGGGATGATGCGGCTCTTCTTGTTGTCGCGCGCGGCGTTCCCGGCCAGCTCGAGCACCTCGGCGGTGAGGTACTCGAGGACGGCGGCCAAGTACACGGGGGCCCCGCAGCCGACGCGCTCGGAGTAATGGCCCTTGCGCAGGAGGCGATGGACGCGGCCGACGGGGAACTGGAGGCCGGCCCTGGAGGAGCGCGACTTGGCCTTGGCCCGCGTCTTGCCACCCGTCTTGCCGCGACCCGACATGGCCGCTACGCTCGTGCCTATAGTGCTTCTTTCCCTGCTTCTTCCCTTCCTCGAAGCCCAGGAAACTGCGCTCAGCCTCGCCGCGGGACGCTCTTTTATACCCTGCCTGAGGGGGGCGCCGTGGCTGTGATTGGTGCAAATCAGGATCCGTCTTTCCATTGGCTCAGAATTCTCCACCAATGAGTGAAGAGCGCCCCAAGGACAACACAACTCCGCTTCTTGAGAATTCTTGTGGAAGACTGATATTTAAATATGCATATATGCATAGATATAATTATGACACAAGTTCTTGAGGGAATTATTTTAGATATATGTGTGTGTGTGTATGTATATACAGTACAGATCTATGTAAATACTCCTTTTACTAGAATTATTTTACACTGCATGTCTACATGCACATATATAAATCTCTCATATATATATATGTGTGTGTGTGTGTGTGTAATGACACAAAATGGCAGGTTCTTGAGGGAATTATTTTAGACTATACGTCTGTGTATATATTGTATACAGTACAGATCTATGTAAACACTCCTATCTATGCAAATACATATTTTACTAGAATTATTTTACACTGCATGTCTACATACACATATGTAAATCTCTCATATATATGTGTGTGTGTGTAATGACACAAAATGGCAGGTTCTTGAGGGAATTATTTTAGACTATACGTCTGTGTATATATTGTATACAGTACAGATCTATGTAAACACTCCTATCTATGCAAATACATTTTTTACTAGAATTATTTTACACTGCATGTCTACATACACATATGTAAATCTCTCATATATATGTGTGTGTGTGTAATGACACAAAATGGCAGGTTCTTGAGGGAATTATTTTAGACTATACGTCTGTGTATATATTGTATACAGTACAGATCTATGTAAACACTCCTATCTATACAAATACATCTTTTACTAGAATTATTTTACACTGCATGTCTACATACACATATGTAAATCTCTCTCATATATATATATATGTGTGTGTGTGTGTATGTATATCAGAGAGATTTACATATGTGTATGTAGACATGCAGTGTAAAATAATTCTAGTAAAAGATGTATTTGCATAGATAGGAATGTGTCTTTGTGCGTACATATGTGTGTGTGTGTGTGTGTGTGTGTGTACGCACAAAGACACATCCCTTTTCCTAGTTATTTTTTCAAAGAAGCAATTATTTCCCTATATCTATACAAATATTTAAATATGTATAGATATAATTATGACACAAAATGGCAGGTTCTTGAGGGAATTATTTTAGACTGTATTTGTGTATATATATAAATACTCTAGTAAATACTCCTTTTACTAGAATTATTTTACTGCATATCTACATACACATATATAACTCTCTCTGTGTGTGTATATGATTTGTATATGTATATGCACACAGAGACACATCACTTTTCCTGATATACATATTTTGAAAGAGAAGTAATTATTTCCCTCAAATTCTCAATGCCTGCTTCTGATTTACTGGAGAGTACTGGGAATGTTTTGTCCTTCCCTGTCCCAGATGGAAGAGTTGGATATTATTATGATAATTACTATTTAATGTTTATGATAACCCCCCTTTCTCCTTTTGAAAGAAACCCAAAACCTCTCACAACACTAAAAAGAGTACTAATTACTATTTAACCTAAAAGACATCAACTTTCCCTACCAGGACCTTCTGGAATGCCAATTTTAGACGCAGGGTTCCCCTTCTGACGAATCCCCAAATTAGGAGATCTGACATCCGGGTGACTGGGAGATCGGACCCACAGGCTTGTGGTGACCGTCTCCCAACGGATCTAGGAACTATTAGGACATTGCTGGACTTGTGAGGCCCTCCTAGGCTCCCCTCGTTCGATGGTCGAGCCACTGCTGGCTAGACCTTGGGTAGCTCATGGACCCTGTGGTCCTGAGCCTGGCTCCCCTCCCCTTTCTTAGTTGTAGGACCCTCCTCTTGTGTTGTATTGTTTTGTCTGTGCACTGCTGTATTTTATGTTTAGACTGTGAACCGCTCTGAGCCTTTGGATAGAGCGGTATAGGAAGTCGAAATATAATAATAATAATAACTTCAAAATATTCAGGATGATTTCGTCTATTGGACCTATGAGGCAGGCATGTAGCCAGGGGGGGGGGCTAAAGGGGCTTCAGCCCCGAAATTCTCAGGGTGGTCCGCAAAAAGGCCTTACTGGTACATTATTTAAACTGTTATGCTTATTCATATCATGATCTGATCACCATGCTCATTATATCCCACCTTCATGGGGTTATTGGGATAACAATACAAAAGGTTTGCTAGGGTAAACCCTCTTCCACTCAGTCTAAGCCCCCCAACCAAACTCAGCCCCCAAACCAAAATCCTGGCTACGGCCCTGCTATGAGGCTTCTCTCTTCATCCTGCAGCAAGTTCTTCTAATGCTAATAAATGTGTTGTTGTTGTTGTTGTTGTGTTTTTGGCGCTGACTCGAAGGCATGGCGGGGGATCCCTCCCTGGGCGCCTCTTGAGGGAGAAGCAGAAATGGCGCCGCGGTTTCCCGCCTTTCCCTACTCTCTCCCCCCCCCTTTCCCTGTCAATCAAAGGAGCGGAAGGACTGAGGAAACCTCCCTCTGGGAAGAGTCAAGCGAAGACCTCGTCCTTCCTCTTGGGGAGAAGCCAAGGCAATCCACTCAATAAACCAAGAAACCCCTATTTTATAACCTGCTTCGCACAAGCGCCCGAAATAGGACACCTGTTCCTTCTTCCCTGGGGAGAAATCTATGGCTCTCGTTTCTTGAGTAATGACCGCCAGGCCTCCTTCGAAATCCCCCCCGTTCCCGAATTCATGCACTGAAAAGGCCTCGGGGTTATTGCTCTCCTATTTGGTATTGATATGTCCCGGCTCAATTCCTAAACACACTTCCCGATGAGGAGGGAAAACCCACGCTTGATCATCACAATGGAGGCTCCTGGCTTCATAGGAAACACAGGGACAGAACGACGGATTAAAATAGTATTGGGTGTGCTTGCTTGGGTCTTCCCATGCACATAAAACACGAGGAAGGGAGCCCTGTGCTGACATGAAGACTGGGGGATTAGCCATCTTCCTCTTACGGATGGAGCAAGTTGGGGAAACAAGTTAAATAAGGGACGGGTTTGGCCTCCCACTCAAGTGCAAACCACTCAAGTGCAAACCACTCAAGTGCAAACCAGGGCTGGCCCTGCTTAGCTTATCGAATCAGGCGGGGGGAAAGCACTTTTAAGTACTTCACATGACACACTATTGGCGCAGCTTCTCCTGCTTTTGGAAGAATGACAGTACTTCTGTTCTGGGCTCTGATTGGTCCAAAGGCAGCGGGGCTTGTTGAGGGACGTTCCGGATCTTTGTTTGGGCCACGCCCACTTTAGAAGGGGGCGGACCTGACTGAAAACCACAACAACAGTTACAGCCGACTGAGGCAGGGGAGCTAAGCAGTATAAGACTCTGACTGAAAACAACGGGATTTGCGTATTCAACAACGTCCCCTTTTTATTTTCTTTTACTTGTATCTGAAATTCAAAATGTTTCCATAACGATATTTACTCCATCATGAAACTTACAGGACAGTCCTGGACAAGTAAATGCACCTACACTGTAGAATTAATGCAGTTTGACACCCCTGGCTCAATACAATGGAATCCTGGGAGTTGTAGTTTGGTGACGCCTCAGCACTCTTTGGCAGGGAAGGTTAAGGAACTTGTAAAACTACAAATCCTAGGATCCCATTGCATGGAGACATAGCAGTTTAAATGGTGTCAAACTTAATTAATTTGAGACGGGGTTTTGCAAGATATTATTTAGCTTTTTCTGCCCAAGAATGCTGGCTCCTCACCAAACTACAGATCCCATGATTCCAGTGCATCGAGCCATGCCAGTTCAAAGTGCTGCCGACCCGCATTAATTCTACAGTGGGGCTGCATCTGGAGAAATGGGGCTTAGCACTTTTAATAGTTTCATAAATGAAGTCTTCCAGCGGTTGTGGTAACGTGATTGACAGGAGACCGATTTTGAAAAGGTAGGAGAGCTCTATCCTTTTTTCTTCTGCTTCCCGTAAGCATTCAGTCCTAGAGAATATATCAGGATCTTGAAATTTTCGTGTCAATCTCCTCTATTTCCCTCACGACGCATTTCACAGTCGTCGCCAACCAAAGGTAGAAAAAGGCGGGACGCGGGATCCGACCGGAGTGAAACCCGCACGCGCTTCTGACAGCTTTCGAAAAGAGCCAGTGCGTGTTCTGAGCTTTCCCAGCCAATAGAAATCAAGCATTGCACAGATATGTAAATGAACTAGTGGAACTTCATCCCTTTCTCTCCTTTTGGCCTAAACTTAAGCATTGAGCCAGGTCAGATTTCACTGCCTGCCTTTCCAAAGGAAATCAGTGCCGAGATTGTTGTTATTTTATTAAATGTCTCCAATGTTTAATTATTACAGGACAGCAGAAAATCACGGCCTAAACCTTGCTTTATTATCCCATCCACCCTCCTTCCCTTCCCCAAGTCACATTGTGCAGAATCGATATACTTTCGCACCTCTTTGACTGTCATGGCTCAATGCTCTGAATTCCTGCATCAATTGTAGTTTTCCAAGTACTCTAGCCTTCTCTGCCAAAGAGTGCTGGGAATCCACCACCCTAGAAATCCCAGGATTCCATAGCATAGGAATGTAAAAGTGGTTTCAAACTACATTAATTCTTCAGTGTGTAGATGCACCCACAGGCATTTTCAAGATATTTCCCTGCAAATCCTCTTACTAAAAAATAACCCCCACTATATAGCCTTATTTAATTAATATTAATCATTAATTATTTCATTAATAATAATCATATCTTTCCTAAGCCCAAAACTCACTTGAACTAAGAATTTACCATTGTCCTGGTAAATAGTAAATACTAAATTTACTATTACTCTGACTTGTATAGCTGATCAATGGTTTCCATGTGACCTTAAACAGATTCTCTTTTATAGCTACTTCCTATAATTTTGTTTTGTATGTTTTTTTCCCCATTTATTGCTATGGCCCATGTCCTGCTTAACCAATCCTGTATTGACATATTATCCTCTATTGCTTTCCATACCAGGAAAACTGTAAGGTTTATATTTGACAGGTTCCCATTTTTTTCTTTGAATTGAGTGATAAGGAATTATTTGACATTTTATTGGTATTAGTATTTTGATTTGTTGTACTATGGATTTTAATGTATGTATTTTAGTGGTAAAGTGTTTTATCACTTCATTTGGAGCAGGTATGGGCAAACCCAGTTTCAGAATGCAGTTTGACTATATCGAACTGCATTAAATGGGCGGCGTAGACTCATATAATCCAGTTCAATGCAGTTAAAATGCACTCTGAAAATACATTATATAGCAGTGTAAAAAGGGCATTGAACATTATGTGTTTCTACGTTTACAATGGCCCCCCTGGTAACACAGCGGGTTAAACGTCTGAACTTGCTGACTGAAAGGTCAGTGGTTCAAATCCGAGGAACAGAGTGAACTCCCACCGTTAGCCCAGCTCCTGCTAATCTAGCAGTTCAAAAACATGCAAATGTGAGTAGATCAATAGGTACTGCTTCTGTGGGAAAGAAAGGGTGCTCCGTGCAGTCATGCCGGCCACATGGCCTTGGAGGTGTCTACAAACAACGCCGGCTCTTCGGCTTAGAAATGGAGATGAGCAACCCCACCCCCCACCCCCCACCCCCGTCACACATGACTAGACTTAATGCCAGGAGAAACCTTTACTTTTACTTTACCTATTCTTTATATTTATATTCTGCCTTTCGTACACTGAGTTCAGGCCAGCCAATATGGCTTCCTTCCTTCCCACATTACATCATGTAACAAAATTTGAAGAAGAAAAAAGTTATGTTCCTGGTAAAAGTATTATTTCCTGTTTAATTGTGCAGTACTTACTTAACCCTAAGCCTCACAAAAGTATTTTCTGATGATGCCTTTTTTAATAAAAAGTTATCAAGGAGTAATGTAATAATAGTAATAATTTTTATTTATTTATTTTTATTTATTTTGGGATTTATAATCGATTTATTAACTTTATTTATTTCCAACATATATGGCAAACATTAAGTGCCAACGAGAAGGCATATAAACAAATGACATCAAAACAAAACACATCAAACAATATAAAACAACCTAACTTTAAACTTAATAATAAGCAAAAATTACCCAAAAGTAAAACTTAAATGACCCAAACAGACATTATCACATAGTATAAATTTAACACAGGATAATAAAACATATAAAACAACGGAAAGTAATAGGATAGTCTTTGGGCTTTGTTTCAAACAGGTTTGCCAAGATCTACAGTTAGGCATCACATATCAGTCTAGTAGTGTTTCAGGCAACATTTATTTATTTATTCATTTATTCACGATATTTTTATCCCGCCTTTCTCAGCCCAAAGGCAACTCAAGGTGGCTTACAAATTGGCAGCAATTCGATGCCATAGCAGTCCATAGTATACAATTAAAAACAATGAGAACAACATTATAAAATATCTATTTTACAACATTTTATTTACCATAAATCCAATTTAAAAATATTTTTAAACTACAAATAAAATGTGCAATCCAAACAGAGAAAAATTTCGGGAATCACTTTATCAGATCAGCGCTCATAAAAATCTGGGGAAAATAAAAAGAAAGATTTTATACTAAAAGACCAATGTGGATATCTCCACAAGAAGCTGACCAAAGAAGAGAGACAACAGGTTAACATATAAATATGTTCTGGGGGGAAAAATCAAGATAAGGAGTACATACTGAAATCACAGGAGGAGCTAAATCACTACGCTCCGAGGATGCTAATTTGTTAGAGATACCCTCGGCGAAATCGGCTAAACTGACATCTACTCGCCGGAGGGCGTTCTCCGTTATAGCTCCTACGCTGTGGAACGCCCTCCCGGCTGGAACGCTGGCTATAAAGGACCTGCTCCCGTTTAGACGCGCCTGCAAAACCTTTTGTTTAAGCAGGCCTTCGGTGAGTAGGTCCTGCCCATGTTCCGCTGTAGCCGCTGTCCTGGGGTGTCACGCTATCTAATTTCTGAACTGTACCTGGGGGTTTTGTATTTTGCTGTTTTAACTGTTTAATTGTCTTAGATGTTTTATCGCATTGCTTGTGTGTAGTTGTACCTTCGGTTCCTGTGAGCCGCCGCGAGCCTCAGGGAGTCGGCGGCATAGAAACCCGAATAATAAATAAATAAATAAATAAATAAATATATTAGATAAAGGAATATATTGGTTCCAATACAGACAAATTAGAGAATTTTATATAAAGGATTTAAAAAAATCAGCTTCATGGATAAAGAAACTTTTTGGGACCCGATACTGAACTCAGAAAATAAAACAATAACAAAAATCTACAAGAAATTAATCAAAAACTTCATGTCAAGTGGGCTGCAAACATGGGACATTCAATCAATTTAGAAGAAATTGTGGAACAATAAAATGAAATATACATATGCATTTGATCTCAAAGAAAACGGGCTAAAATGATGAACAGATGGTACATCACACCTCAGAAACGGGCAAAATGCTATCCAAAAACAAATGACAAATGCTGGACGAGTGAAGAGCAAACTGGTTCTTTTTGCCATGTGTGGTGGACATGTAAAACTGCCAAATCATACTGGAAGAATATTCACGAAAAAATAGAAAAAAATACTAGATATAAAGATGGAACTAAAACCAGAATACTTCCTTTTAGGAATAATCAATTTTGAAATAGGCTTAAAAAAGATAAACTTTTGAATTATCTAGTGACGTCGGCCAGAATAAATTATGCAAGAGCGGGAGAACGAAAGAGATCCCATCCCAAGAACAATGGCTATTGAAAATTTTAGAGATCACGAATATGGATAAATTAACTCAACGCATGAGCATAAAGCAGAATCTGAAAATATCTTAAACTCCGCCATCATTTGCTTTGCTCTCCCTTCCTTCTACTCCATGGTTCCTGCATTTATATCTGCAACCTATAGGGTCCCTTACCTTACATTGTGAGATACCTCTTTATTATTGTTTATTTTAGGAGAGGGACCCTATTTGTCTGTGCATATATAATTCACATAACATATTTCATGCTGGAGACACATGCACATAATGTGCCACCCTTGAATGGGGCACTGTTTAGTCTCCTGGCTATTTACACCATAATTTTTGTATTATTCCAGCTGCAGTCTATTTGTGATTATTATTGTGTTTATTGTGAACTTGATAAGGCTACTACTGGAGTGTTGGATTCTATTACATATTGAGGTTACGCCTTATGTTGAATTATTAGGATTGTCTCTCTCATATCTGTGTATAGATACTCAATTATATAGCCCAGTGTTTCCCAACCAGTGTGCCGTGGCACACTAGTGTGCTGTGAGCGATCATCAGGTGTGCCGTGGGAAATTGGAACCTCCAGTACCCTTTCTTCCCCCTCCTGCCGAACACTTTTTCTTCTCCACTCGGGCTCCCTTCTTCCCAGCCTCACTCTGCTCGCTTTGCCTCGCTTTGCCCACGCTGCCGGGGGGAGGGAGGAAGACGTGACCCATGTGGGCGCTACTGCGCAGACTCGCCCCACGTCTTCCTCCCTCCCCTCCACAGTGCTCTCTGGATATAGGTGAACTACAACTCCAAAACTCAAGGTCAATGCCCACCAAACTCTTATAGTATTTTCTCTTGGTTATGGGAGTTCTGTGTGGGAAGTTTGATTCCATTCCATCATTGGTGGAGTTCAGAATGCTCTTTGATTGCGGGTGAACTATAACTCCCAGCTGTTGAGCAAGACCTTCGTGTGTGTCTTTCTGCCATTCCTGCCAGGATATCTTATATTGTGTTCATTGAAACAGGCCCAGGTTTCACACTGAGTGCATAAATACATTTAAAAACATATTAACTATATGTATTACTGTGTTAGAGTGACATTTTGTGTCACTTTGGTTGGTGGTGTGCCCCAGGATTTTGCAAATGTAAAAATAGTGCCGCAGCTCAAAAAAGGTTGAGAAACACTGATATAGCCATTCAATGCTAATATAAAAGCTTCAGGCGTCTTACCTAATGTCTTCACATGCATATTTACTTTGAACAATACGAGATTGCCGCCACTGTATAATATTTTGTATATGCTTGTATCCTTGAGTTTTGGAGTTGTAGTTCACCTATATCCAGAGAGCACTGTGGACTGAAACAATGTTGGATCAGGACCAAACTTGGCATGAATACTCAATAGATATTACACTTGATCTTAGCCAAAAGGCCGAGAAGCAGCCTCTTAGGGCGCTTGTGCCCGCTTTGTGCTGGTCTGTGACCGTAATAAAGTTTTGATTGAATATGCCCAAATGTGAACATAGATGGAGTTTGGGCAAAATAGACCTTGACATTTGGGAGTTACAGTTTCTGGAGGGGGGGGGCTCGAAAGACCAGCAGTCTCCCTCTCACTTAGGTTGCCCCCTCCCTCCAGGCTTGAATTGGGGTCATGGGGAGCAGGAGCCTCATTCACCACCTGCGGAGCTCCTCGGGGGTCAGCGGGGTCGCCTGGGTGGGCATCTCGGGGCTGGCAAAGCAGGCAGGAAGGAAGGCGGTGGCAGCAGGCAGGGAGCGGGAGGGAGGCTGACAGCGGTTTCGTGCGCACCGGGGAGAAGGAGGGAGGGGCGGGGCCAGTGCTGGACTGAACCATCCGTCATTAGGGCCGGGGCGGCAAGAGGAGGCCTCTACTTGGGGAAAGGGAGGCGGGCCGTCCCAATGCATGGAGAGGGAGAGACCAAGTAGACAAAGGTGGGAAGGGGGCCTTTATCGAGGTAGGTTTCTTAGGGTTTTTATACTTCAACACACTAGACTCTCCCCCCTTCCCTCCAATTTCCCAAGGCACACCTGATGATCGCTCATGGCACACTAGTGTGTCTCGGCACACTGGTTGGGAAACACTGCCTTAGGTACACTGGCCCCAGACCATTCAAGGCCTTAAAGGTTAACACCAACACTTTGAAGGTGATCCGGAACTCTATTGGAAGCCAGTGCAGTTCGCGCAATATGAGCGTGATGTGGCAGCGTGTTGGTGAACCTGCCAACAATCGCGCTGCAGTGTTCTGCACCAGCTTGAGTTTCCGGATCACGGACAGAGAAAGGCCAATGTACAGAGCGTTACAGTAGTCTTTTCAACTCAATAGCGCCACCCCTTGTGTCCTTAATCTTACACTACAGAGGTATTCCTATACAGGCTCTTTTAGTGTTTTGGCC
Source organism: Anolis apletophallus (assembly GCA_030556195.1). NCBI lineage: Eukaryota > Metazoa > Chordata > Lepidosauria > Squamata > Anolidae > Anolis > Anolis apletophallus. The sequence continues at coordinate 184,900,036 of JARBWK010000001.1, read as the reverse complement.
CTTGCTTTTTCACTTGTTCTGAAGTAGGCTAGTCTGTTTTTTGTCTAGATATTTGCATGACTGCAATGAGTGGATCCTACTGGCAGGGGCAGTCTAAGGTAATTTGAAATGGTAGGCGAACATTATTTTGGTGCCCCCCCAAAACATTATTTCCCCCCCCCATGTAAAACAAATATACAATTATAATATCACAATACCATTAGTAGTATTATATTGTATCAATGTATATACAATATATTATACCATACTCATACTATATTATATCATAATTATATTATACTACATTACAATATAATTATATTATAATATATTGACATTATAATACAATATAACATTCTATTATATTATTATTATAAAATAATAAATAAAATTATTTATTTCAATAAAATTATCCTCTACTAAATATTTTCATTACTCCTATAAAACTCAAATAACCCAAAATAAAGTAAAATAAAATATTATATATTACTATTTTGTACAATACCAATACCACTGCAATATTGTTTGTAATATTACATGTAATATAAAATATATCATTATTCTATTGTTATATTGTATTTTTATTACATTGTATGACAATATTAAGCAGAACTGTATAATAATCAACAAGAAATGCAATGTAAATGCATCAAAATCAGAATATATTACCTATCACCCGACTCATAATTCATAGGAGTCTCCCATAAGACCAAAATTAGGATCCCAATGTAAATGTAAATAGAAAAACAGCCAAAATGTTCAAATGAGGTCGAATACAGAGGGGAAGCACTCCCTGCCTGCCCGATAGGGAGTGCTTTGCTTACAGGCTTCTGCGCAAGGGAGCTATTGGGCATGTGCGGAGGTTTTCGCGGATGTGCAGTTGCTCCTGCGCTCAACTTCAGCTCTGGAGCAACTGCGCCTGCGCGAAAACCTCCGCGCATGCCCAGAAGCGGCGTCGGAGCGCACAAGGCCGGGGTCAAAAAGCAGGCAGCTGCGGCGCTGTCTGAGGAACATCAGCAGGGCCAGGATGGCGCCCCATGCGGCCAGGATGGCGCCCCCTTCCCAGATGGCGCCCTACTTGGCCTACCTTGTAGGACCCGCCCCTGCCTACTGGTCTCTTCGGTGTGGATCCAGCCTCAGGGCCTTCCCTCCCTCAGGAACCCTCACCGGACTCCAGCCTGGCCCAAAATGTAATTTGGCAACTGCAATCCCCAAAATATAACTTTTCCCCAAGTATTGAATGCACCCATGGGATGGGGGCAGCGGCATACTTAACCCTCTCACCTGCAGAAGAAGTTGAAAGGCCGGGTATGTTTGCAGACTTTCTCCACCTCAACCACCTGGCCAAGTTGGCTGCCCCAGCCTCTCTGCATCTGTTTGGCAGCAAGGCCTTGAAGGGCTTCTTCTGCCTCCATTGATTGCACCACAGCGCCATCTGCTGGGCTTCATCCGCCATAGGTTCCTCATAGGAAAAGAGTCGAGACAAAATGAAAAACAACACCCTTTACTCCTGTTTTCTTTGTACAATAAATAGTCTCAGTGGGTAAAAGGGTCCAAGTACTGAAATATGAGGCAGATGAAAATCCACAGCCTGAGGGGGGGAAAAAGATTTGGTGGACTTGGAATCATAGAATCGTAGAGTTGGAAGAGGCCTCGTGGGCCACCCAGTCCAACCCCATTCCGCCAGGAAGCAGGAAGTTTGCATTCAAAGCACCCCCGACAGATGGCCACCCTGGGTCTGTTTAAAACGGTGGTTCTCAACCTGTGGGTCCCCAGATGTTTTGGCCTTCAACTCCCAGAAATCCTAACAGCTGGTAAACTGGCTGGGATTTCTGGGAGTTGTAGGCCAAGACACCTGGTTGAAGAAAGAGCCTCCACCACACTTTAGGGCAGAGAGTTCCACTGCTGAACAGCTCTCACAGTCAAGACGTTCTTCCTAATGTCAGATGGAATCTCCTTTCTTGTAGTTTGGAGTCAGGCATGTAGCCAGGGGGGCAAGGGGCTTCAGCCCCCTGAAATTCTCAGGGTGGCCCGTGAAAAGGCCTTACTGGTACATTATTTAAACGGTTATGTTTATTCATATCATGATCTGATCACCATGCTCATTATATCCCACCTTCATGGGGTTATTGGGATAACAATACAAAAGATTTGCTAGGGTAGACCCTTTTCCACCCAGTCTCAGCCCCCCCACCAAACTCAGCCCCCCTGAATCAAAATCCTGGCTACGGCCCTGTTTGGAGCCTCCTAGTATCCAGGGTAGCAGAAGACAAGCTTTCTCCCGCCTCCCTATGACTTCCCCTCACATATTTCTACATGGTTATCATGTCTCCTCTCAGCCTTCTCTTCTTCAGGCTAAACATGGCCAGCTCTTTAAGCCGCTCCTCCTAGGGCTTGTTCTCCAGACCCTTGATCATTTTAGTCGCCCTCCTCTGGACACATTCCGGCTTGTCAATATCTCTTTATTTTTGGACTTTTTTGTTCGTGTCGAGAGCGACTTGAGAAACTGCAAGTGGCTTCTGGTGTGAGAGAATTGGCCGTCTGCAAGAAGGTTGCCCGGGGATCCTGGTGGGTTTAACGTCAGATCTCGACCAAACGTGGCACACAGATGCAACATGGGAGAACAGATTTGGAAGAGACATCTTGGGCCATCCAGTCCAACCCCATACCGGCCTGGTTTAGGGGAGAATACACCCACGTTTTTGGGAATGGTAGTTGACCCACATTGTTATGCATTTTCTAATGAGAGTAATTCATTTTAAAAAACCAAATCAGATATTTTCCCCTAATAGTGTTACTAATTAACTAAATATTACCTAACAGCCCAAAACACACAATGTGTTTTCAAAAAGGGGGGGGGGAATTGCTGGGTACCCAAGCTAGTTCCTAATAATAACACAAACTGGAAGGAACGGCTTCAGGAAGTTTGTGTTGGCACCCTTATTATATGGCTGTCATGTGAGAGAATCAAGACCTCCCTTGTATTGTGCGACTTGATTCTGAAAACACATCCAGGCAGGCATGTAGCCAGGGGAGGGGGGCTGGGGCTTCAGCCCCCCGGAAATTCTCAGGCGCGAAATGGCCTTCCTGGTACATTATATAAACTGTAATGTTTATTCATATCATGATCTGATCACCATGCTCATTATATCCGACATTAATGGGGTTATTGGGATAACAATTCAAAAGGTTTGCTAGGGTAGACCCTCTTCCTCCCAGTCTCAGCCCCGCGAATCAAAATCCTGGCTACGGCCCTGAATCCAGGGAAAGGCAATCCTGTCCAAATGTTTTATGAGTATGAAGCAGCTGATTGGCCCGAGTCTGCCAGCCAAATGCCCCTTGGATTTTGCCTCAAGTGATCCCCTTCAGGCGTTAGGGAAGCTTGTGAAATGGGAGCCCAGAAGCATCTTGAGTAGAGCTTTCTGCACTTGGGACACAAGGAACATGCCGTTTGCCCCAATGTGTAAAAATGTCTAGTGGAAGGGGGCGGGTTCGGAGGACCGAGACATTTCAAAAGCTTCTAGGTTCCTCTGTCATGCCACGTAACTATGGACTGCCAGGGAAAGACTAGTGCAGGCATGGGCCAAGTTAGGCCCTCCAGATGTTTTGGTTGCCTGCTCTAAGAAGCCTTTTCTGTGAAAGCTGGTCGGCTTTTCCTGTGTTATGTATGGCTTGAGATGCGCTCAGCTCTCCCTCGGGGCCGTTTGGGTGGCTCTGAAAAGAGCCTTTGGGTCTGTCTGTTTGTTGAGCTGGTCTTGGTCCTTCCTTCCTTGGTGACTAGACGGCGACGGAGGTGGCCCGGGGCTTGAGGCTGGGCTTGAGGCCCTTGGTGCTGCTCCCTCCCGCGGCTGCTCCCGATGTCCCCCCGCGGGGCTTGGCGCTGGGCGCGGAGGCAGCGGCGGCGTGGGCGGCGGACTCGGTCTTCTTGGGGAGGAGGACGGCGTGGATGTTGGGCAGGACGCCGCCCTGGGCGATGGTGACGCCGCCCAGCAGCTTGTTGAGCTCCTCGTCGTTGCGGATGGCGAGCTGGAGGTGCCTGGGGATGATGCGGCTCTTCTTGTTGTCGCGCGCGGCGTTCCCGGCCAGCTCGAGGATCTCGGCGCTGAGGTACTCGAGGACGGCGGCCAGGTAGACCGGGGCCGCGGCGCCGACGCGCTCGGAGTAGTTGCCCTTGCGCAGGAGGCGGTGGACGCGGCCGACGGGGAACTGGAAGCCGGCCTTGGAGGAGCGCGACTTGGCCTTGGCCCGCACCTTGCCGCCCGTCTTGCCGCGACCCGACATGGCTGCTACGCTCTTGCCTATAGTGCTTCTTTCCCTGCTCCTTGCCTTCCTCTCTCTCTTCTGAAACCCCAGGGAACTGCGCTCAGAGTCGCTGCGGGGCGCTCTTTTATACCCTTCCTGAGGATGGCGCCGTGGCTGCGATTGGTGCAAATCAGGATCCGCCTTTCTATTGGCTCAGAAGTCTCCACCAATGAGAGAAGAGCGCCCCAGGGACAGCACAGCGCCGCTTCTGGAGGGGAATTCTTGTGGAAGACTGTGTGTGGGAATATCTGTCTATATCTATGCAAATATTTAAATATGCATAGATATAATTATGACACAAAATGGCAGGTTCCTGAGGGAATGATTTTAGACAGTATGTGTGTGTGTAAATCTACATATGTAAACACACCTTTCACTAGAATTATTTTACAGTGCATGTTTACATACACATATAAATATTTCTCTCTCATGCGCACACACACAAAGTCTTCATAGAGACCACCAAACCCACACTTGATCATAATGGAGGCTCCTAGCTTCAAAAGAAACATAGGGACAGAATGACGGATTAAAATAGTATTTCAAAATATAATTATGACACAAAATTATTGAGGTTCTAGAGGGAATTATTTTAGATATTTATGTGTGTGTATATATACAGTACATATCTATGTAATACTCCTTTTACTAGAATTATTTTATACTGCATGTCTACATACACATATATAAATCTCTCATATAGATAATTATGACACGAAATGGCAGGTTATCAAGGGAATTATTTTAGACTATTTGCATATGTGTATATACTGTATATAGTACAGATCTATGTAAACACTCCTATCTATGCAAACACATCTTTTACTAGACTTATTTAACACTGCAAATATTTAAATATGTATATGGATATATGTATATATAATGACACAAAATGGCAGGTTCTTGAGGAAATTATATTAGATTATGCTAGTTTGGTTGTGAGATATATAAACACTGAGCTGGTAAATAATCATAACAGTTTAAATAATTTACTTTTTGATTTTTTACTGCATGTCTACATACACTTTCTCTCTCTGTCTATATATATATATATATATATATATATACACACACACACACACATACATACATACACGCATGAGATTTGTATATGTAAATCTACATACACATATATAAATCTCTCACATAGATAGATAATTATGACACAAAATGGCAGGTTCTTGAGGGAATTATTTTAGACTATATGTGTATATATATACACACACACAGTACAGATCTATGTAAACACTCCTATCTATGCAAACACATCTTTTCCTAGAATTATTTCACACTGCATGTCTACATACACATATGTAAATCTCTCTCATATATATATGTGTGTGTGTATGTATGTATATCAGAGAGATTTACATATGTGTATGTAGACATGCAGTGTAAAATAATTATATATATAGATTGATAATTATGACACAAAATGGCAGGTTCTTGAGGGAATTTAGACTGTATGTGTGTGTGTGTGTGTATACACACACACAGAGTACAGATCTATGTAAACACTCCTATCTATGCAAACACATCTTTTCCTAGAATTATTTCACACTGCATGTCTATATACACATATATGTCTCTCTCATATATATCTGTATGTACGCACAAAGACACATCCTTTTTCCTAATATTTTTTCAAAGAGAAGTAATTATTTCCCTATATCCATACAAATATTTAAATATGTATAGATATAATTATGACACAAAATGGCAGGTTCTTGAGGGAATTATTTTAGACTATGTTTGTGTGTATATATATAAATACTCTAGTAAATACTCCTTTTACTAGAATTATTTTTCTGCATGTCTACATACGCATATATAACTCTCTCTCTCTGTGTGTGTGTGTGTGTAGAATTTGTATATGCACAGAGACACATTCCTTTCCCTGATATACATATTTTGAAAGAGAAGTAATCATTTCCCTCTTGTTTTCAATGCCTGCTTCTGATCTACTGGAGAGAACTGGGAATGTTTTGTCCCTTTTCCCTGTCACAGGTGGAAGAGTTGGACATTATTATGATAATTGCTATTTAGTATTGATGATAACCCCCTTTCTCCTTTTGAAAGAGACCCAAAGCCTCTCACAACACCCAAGAGGATACTAAGGGCTATTTAACCTGAAACATAAACATTCAAATGGGAAGCATGTTTTTTTCCCTATTGGACCTATGAGGCTTCTCTCTTCAACCTGCAGCGAGTCCTTCTAATGCGAATAAATGTGTGTGGTGGTGCCCGTGGTGTTTTTGGCGCTGGCTAAAAGGCATGGCGGGGGGATCTCTCCCTGGGCGCCTCTTGAGGGAGAAGCAGAAATGGCGCCGCGGTTTCCCGCCTTTTCCCCCCTCCTCTCTTTCCCCCTCTTCCCTGCCAATCAAAGGAGCGGAAGGGCTGAGGAACGCTCCCCCTGGGGTGTGTCAAGCGAAGACCTCGTCCTTCCTCTCGGGGAGAAGCCAAGCCAATCCACTCAATCAACCAAGAAACCCCCGTTTTATAACCTGCTTCGCACACAACTGTTCCTTCTTCCCTGGGGAGAAATCTATGGCTCTCGTTTCTTGAGTAATGACCGCCAGGCCTCCTTCGAAATCCCTCCCGTTCCCGAATTCCTGCACTGAAAAGGCCTCGGGGTTATTGCTCTCCTATTTGCTATTGATCTGTATCGGCTCAATTCCTAAACACACTTCCCGATGAGGAGGGAAAACCCACCCTTGATCATCACAATGGAGGCTCCTGGCTTCATAGGAAGCACAGGGACAGAACGACGGATTAAAATAGTATTGGGTGTGCTTGCTTGGGTCTTCCCATGCACATAAGACACGAGGAAGGGAGCCCTGTGCTGACATGAAGACTGGGGGATTAGCCATCTTCCTCTTACGGATGGAGCAAGTTGGGGAAATAAGAGACGGGTTTGGCCTCCCACCCAAGTGCCAACCAGGGCTGGCCCTGCTTAGCTTCTCGAATCAGGCGGGGGAAAAAAAGCACTTTTAAGTGTTTCACAGAGAATACTATCAACGCAGCGTTTTCTGCTTTTGGAATAAAGACATTGCTTCTGTTCTGGGCTCTGATTGGTCCAAGGGCAGCGGGGCTTGTTGAAGGGCGTTCCGCTTCTGTGTTTGGGCCACGCCCACCTTAGAAGGGGGCGGACCTGACTGAAAACCACAACAGTGACAGCCGACTGAGGCAGAGGAGCTAAGCAGTATAAGACTCTGACTGAAAACAACGGGATTTTCGTATTCAACAACGTCCCCTTTTTATTTTCTTTTACTTGTTGTACCTGAAATTCAAAATGTTTCCACCTAAACTGGAGGCAGAGGAATCATGTATTTTGCCAGGTGGCAACAGAGGGTTGGCCTTGATCAGAGATTTACTCCATCATGAAACTTATAGGACAGTCCTGGACAAGTAAATGCACCTACACTGTAGAATTAATGCAGTTTGACACCCCTGGCTCAATACAATTGAATCCTGGGAGTTGTAGTTTGGTGACGCCTCAACACTCTTTGGCAGGGAAGGTTAAGGAACTTGTAAAACTACAAATCCTGTGATCACATTGCATGGAGACATAGCAGTTTTTTTATTGTTATTTTATTAAATGTCTTCAATATTTAATTATTACAGTACAGCAGCAAATCACGTCCTAAACCTTGACTTATATCCCATCCACTCTCCTTCCCTTCCCCAAGTCACATTGTGCAGAATCGATATACTTTCGCACCTCTTTGACTGTCATGGCTCAATGCTATTAATTCCTGCATCAACTGTAGTTTTCCAAGTGCACTAGCCTTCTCTGCCAAAGAGTGCTGGGAATCCTGAGAACTCCACCACCCTAGAAATCCCAGGATTCCATAGCATAGGAATTTTAAAGTGGTTTCAAACTACATTATTCAGTGTGTAGATGCACCCACAGCCATTTTGAAGCTATTTCCCTGCAAATCCTCTTATTGTTATTGTGCCTGAATAATTTTATCTTGTTGCATTATTTTATATTGTTTAGTGCATTTTATGATTTATTTACCTTATCGTGTTGCTTTTTGTGTTTTGTTTTGTATTATTTAATGGTAATGCACTGTTGGGCTTGGCCTCATGTAAGCCGCCCCGAGTCCCCGTTGGGGAGATGGTGGCGGGGTATAAATAAAGTTTATTATTATCGTTATTATTATTACTTATAAATAACCCCCACTCTATTGCCTTATTTAATAATAATAATCATATCTTTCCCAACCCCAAAACTTATTTGAACTAAGAATTTACTAATGCCCTGGTTACTGACTTTACTATTACTCTGGCTTGTATAGCTGATAAATGGTTTCCATGTGACCTCAAACAGATTCTCTTTTATATCTACTTCCTATAATCTTGTTTTGTATGTTATTTTTCAGATATTGCTATGGCCCATGCCTTGTTTAACCAATCCTGCTTTGACATATTGCTTTCCATCCTTCCAGCACATACGAGGAAAACTGTAAGGTTTATATTAGACAGGTTCCCATTTTTTTCTTTGAATTGTGTGATAAGGAATAATTTGACATTTTATTAGTATTACTATTTTGATTTGTTGTACTATGGATTTTAATATATGTATTAAAATGAAAAAAAAGAGAAGATGATTGGTCATTGCTCTCCTCCCAAGAAGTAAACATCTTATGATTTCCTGGCTGCAGTCTGCATCTGCAGTAATCTTTGTGCCTAGAAATACAAAATAATTGAAAATAGCGGAGACAATCTTTGAACTGTGTTCTAGCTTTACAGTGAAACTAGAAATCACAGCTCAAAAACCTCCAGAGAGGGAGACTCAAGCTCTCTTACCATCAGGAAAACCTTCCTGTTTAGAGGGTATCTTTTCCTGCAATTCAAATCCTTTGCTCTCTGACCTAGTCTCTGGAGCCATAGAAAACAAGCTTGCTCCCTTCTCAATGTGACCTCCTTTCAAAAATATCCTCATGGTTAGAGGCTCAGAGAAGGAAAAGAGCATGTGGGCATTTAAACATACAGCCGAGATTAAAGTTAGTATCTACACGACTCGGGAAGAGGGAGGCTGTGAATAACAACATGCAAACAGCAGGTATTAATCATGCTTTTTACAACTATTAAGCATGTGCGGTTGCAATCCGTCTCTGACACTTGGGCCAAAATATAATCCTTTGCTTCAAGGAAAAGTAATTTTCTTCCCATCACCCACTACCAAGATAGGTTAGTGCAAATTATTGGGTTAAACTGCTGAATTTGCTGACCAAAAGGTTTAAATCTGAGGAGTGGGGTGAGTTCCCGCTGTTAGCCCCAGCTTCTGCCAACCTAGCAATTTGAAAACATGTAAATGTGAGTAGATCAATAGGTACCATTTCTGCAGAAAAGTAACAGCGCTCCATGCAGTCATCCCGGCCACATGGCCTTGGAGGTGTCCACAGACAACACCCGCTCTTCGGCTTAGAAATGGAGATGAACACCACCCTCCAGAGTCGGACACGACTAGCCTTAATGTCAGGGGGAAACCTTTACCTTTACTTTACCTAATCTTTATATATATTTTCTGCCTTTCTTACACTGAGTTCAGGCCAGCCCATATGGCTTCCTTCCTTCCCACATTACATCATGTAACAAAATTTGGGGGGGAAAGTTATGTTCCTGGTTTGAAAGTATTATTTCCTGTTTAATTGTGCAGTACTCGCTTAACCCTAAGCCTCACAGAAGTATTTTCTAGTGATGCCTTTTTTATAAAAAGTTATCAAGATGTAATGTAATAATAATAATAATAATTTTTATTTATTTATTTATTTTGGGATGTATTAATCGATTTATTAACGAGAAGGCATATAAACAAATTACATCAAAACAAAACACATCAAACAATATAAAACAACATAACTTTAAACTTAATAATAAGCAAAAATTAACCAAAAGTAAAACTTAAATGACCCAAACAGACATTATCACATAGTATAAATATAACACAGGATAATAAAACATATAAAACTAACCACTGAAATTAATAGGATATTATTTGGGCTTTGTTTCAAACAGGTTTGCCAAGATCTACAGTTAGGCATCACATATCAGTCTAGTGAGTATTTCAGGCAACATATATTTATTCATTTATTTATTTACGATATTTTTATCCCGCCTTTCTCAGCCCGAAGGCAACTCAAGGTGGCTTACAAATTGGCAGCAATCCGATGCCATAACAGTCCATAGTATACAATTAAAAACAATTAGAACAACATTATAGAATTCATACAAAACCATTAAAATATTTAAAAACAATTGTCTTCTTTTTAATCTCATTTTCCAATAGCATTGTCTAGGTCGTTCCACATTTCATTCTTACAGAGGTTCCATGTCCATCTATTTTACAACATTTACCAAAAATTCGATTTAAAAATATTTTTTAAATTACAAATAAAATGTGCAATCCAATAAAACACATCAATGGGAAAAAGACAAATATATAAAATAGGCAACCATATTCCCACCGGCAAACAAAAAAAATCTCGTCAAAAAAGAGACTTTAGTTCCAAGCAGATAATCTGGATTTTATATGGCAGCGTAGAAGGGGCCTATGACCACCCCTCACTTAATGCCATGATGCTCTTATACAGTTGGGAAATACATTTAGTAGCTAACAAGGGGTCGTCCTCAAGACCCCTTCTACACTGCCATATAAAATCTGGATTATCTGCTGTGATGATCTGGGTTATACCCCGTTTCCCCAAAAATAAGACCTCCCTAGCATGATTTTTAAGGTTGCTTGGAATATAAGACGACCATACTTCAAAAATAAGCCCCAATTACAGTTATGTATTGCTGTCCAGACAGCTATACATAAGCCCTAACACATATTTTGGCGCAAAAAGGAACATAAGGCCCTTTTCTTACTTTTGGGGAAATAGGGTACGGCAGTATTTTCCCTTCAGGACCCACTTTCAAGAACAGTCAGTAGGCCACCTGCCTCAAATATTGAGCTCTTTTGATAAATCAGTAAGTAGTGTGTAAGTAGTGTGTAAGTAGTGTGTGTGCATAATACTATATATACACTTATAAACTTGATGTCTCCAGTTGATAAACTATATGTGTGTGTGTTAATAATATGTATTGTTTATATACCCAACTACCTGATGAAGACCCCTGTGAGTCAAACCTGGTTGAATGCTGGAGTCTACTCTTGTGTAATAAAGACAATGGGACATTTACTGTGCAAGGACTTGGAGTCTACTCATCTGTAGTAAAGACACAATAACTATTTTCCATACACATTAAGATTTTTTCCCATCTTTCAAGAAAAGAACAAATTATTTCTGTTAAATGTTAATCTAACAATCCTATGTTTTATTGACACTTGTCATACATTGAGTTTCCATGTGTTTAGGTACATTTGCACAACTGCCATGAGTAGATCCTACTGGTCTCTTCAGTGTGGATCCAGTCTCAGGGCCTCCAACCAACAGCCCTGACTTGTGAACCCTCACCGGACTCCAGCCTGGCCCAAAATGTAATTTGGTAATTGCAATCCCCAAAATATAACTTTTTCCCAGGTACTGAATGCATCCATAGGATGGGGGCAGCGGCATACTTAACCCTCTCACCTGCAGAAGAAGTTCAAAGGCCGGGTATGTTTGCAGACTTTCTCCACCTCAACCACCTGGCCAAGTTGGCTGCCCCAGCCTCTCTGCATCTGTTGAGCAGCAAGGCCTTGAAGGGCTTCTCCTGCCTCCATTGATTGCACCACAGCGCCATCTTCTGGGCTTCATCCGCCATAGCTTCCTCATAGGAAGAGAGTAAAGACAAAAAAGGAAAAGAAAACACACTTTACTCCTGTTTTCTTTGTGCAGTAAATAGTCTCAGTGGGTAAAAAGCTCCATGTACTGAAAGATCAAATATGAGGCAGATAAAAATCCACAGCCTGAGGGGGAAAAAAGATTTGGTGGACTTGGAATCATAGAATCATAGAGTAGGAAGAGACCTCGTGGGCCATCCAGCCCAACCCCATTCGGCCAAGAAGCAGGAAGTTTACATTCAAAGCACCCCTGACAGATGGCCATCCAGCCTCTGTTTAAAAGCTTCCAAAGAGCGAGCCTCCACCACACGCCAGGGCAGAGAGTTCCACTGCTGAACAGCTCTCACAGTCAGAACTTTCTTCCTAATGTTCAGGTGGAATCTCCTTTCTTGTAGTTTGAAGCCATTTTTCCATGCCCTGGTCTCCAGGGCAGCTGAAAACAAGCCTGCTCCCTCCTCCTTATGACTTTCTCTCACATACATGGCTATCATGTCTCCTCTCAGCCTTCTCTTCTTCAGGCTAAACATGCACAGCTCTTTAAGCCGCTCCTCATAGGGCTTGTTCTCCAGACCCTTAATCATTTTAGTCGCCCTCCTCTGGACACATTCCAGCTTGTCAACATCTCTTTATGTTTGGACTTTTTTTTCGTGTCAGGAGCGACTTGAGAAACTACAAGTTGCTTCTGGTGTGAGAGAATTGACCATCTGCAAGGACGTTGCCCAAGGGACCCCAGATGTTTTGGTGTTTCAACATCCTTGTGGGAGGCTTCTCTCGTGTCTCCGTATGGGGAGCTGGAGCTGACAGAGGGAGCTCATCTGTACTTTCCCCGGATTCAAACCTTTGACCTGTCGGCCTTCAGTCCTGCTGGCACAAGGGCTTAACCCACTGTGCCACCGGGGCAGGGCCGTGGCCAGGATTTTGATTCAGGGGGGGCTGAGTTTGGTTCGAGGGGGCTGAGACGGGGTGGAAGAGGGTCTACCCTAGCAAACCTTTTGTATTGTTATCCTAATAACCCCATTAATGTGGGATATACTGAGCATGGTGATCAGATCATGATATGAATAAACATAAGTGTCAATAATGTCCCAGTAAGGCCTTCTGCAGACCACCTAAGAATTTCGGGGGGCTGAAGCCCCCTAGCTCCCCTGGCTACATGCCTGCACCGGGGGCTCCATTTTTGGACTGTAACACCCAGAATAGCTGCAGGATTTGGGAAGCCGTAGTCCCCAAACTCAGAATTACAAAATCTTGCAAAATTATTTGAACAGCAACACAGAATGAGATACTTTTAAAGAAAGGGTTGAATGTCTAATTGTACAACTTTGGGACACTCAGTAGAAACAAAGGATTTTATGCAATTGAATCAATGAACTATAACGCACATTATTCAAAGAAGCTACGATCTAAGATTGTGATGTGGGTAGATGTCTTTCTACTTCAATTTGCTCCATGTTGATTTGGTTCTAATGCCTTTGCACTCAATCCAAATGTATGTAACAGAGAAGCATCAATGTACAAACCATCTGAATGAGAGAATGGACTCAGAAATTATTAATAGATAGATATTAAATAGTATTAATATCCCACCTTCATAATTGGGGTTCAAAGTGACTCTAAAAAAAAAACAACACAATGGCCTACAACATGTAAATATTCAAGTAGAATAAAACACAATGGTTTAAAAATGAATGTTTTTGGGGGTCTCTATGGATGCCTTGGACTGCAAGAAGATCCAACCAGAAATAAAGCCCGACTGCTCATTGGAGGGAAGGATATTAAAGGCAAAGAGGAAGTACTTTGGCCACATCATGAGAAGACAGGAAAGTTTAGAGAAGACAATGATGCTGGGGAAAATGGAAGGAGAAAGGAAGAGGGGCCAACCAAGGGCAAGATGGATGGATGGCATCCTTGAAGTGCCTGGCTTGACTCTGAAGGAGCTGGGGGTGGCCACGGCCGACAGGGAACTCTGGCGTGGGCTGGTCCATGAGGTCACAAGGAATCGGAAGGACTGAACGAATGAACAACATGGATGCATCTACACTGTAAGGTTTAATGCACTTTGATACCCTTTAACAGCCATGGTTCAATGCTGTGGGATCATGGAAATTGTAATTTGGTGAGAGAAGGGCAGAGTTCCAACAAAGCTATCTAGAAATATTTGTGGTACAAATGGGCAAAGCAACTAAGAAAAACACATACTTTGAGATACACACACACATACAGTAGAGTATCGCATATCTAACCTTCGCTCATCCAACACTCTCTATTATCCAACACAGTTCTAGGGTGGGAGAAAAAAGAACCCTTGTTTGTTTTGGTGCGAAATTCGTAAATACAGTAATGACTACATAACGTTACCCTGTATTGAACTGCTTTTTCTGTCGATTTGTTGTAAAACGTGATGTTTTGGTGCTTAATTTGTAAAACCCCAACGTAATTTATTTAATAGGCTTTTCCTTAATCCCTCATTATCCAACATTTTTGCTTATCCAACATTCTGCCATCCCGTTTATGTTAGACTAGCTGTCCCCTGCCACATGTTGCTGTGGCCCAGTCTGTGTATATGTGTTTTGTGTGTGTGTATATATATTTATGTATATGTGTATATATGTATGTGTGTTTGCGTATACTGTATATGTGTGGTTTTGCACATGTGTTGTAATGTTTGGGGGTTTTTTTTGCTTTTTAAGTCTCTCCCGCTGTGTTTTTCAGTGTTTTATGAGTGATGGTCGCTCGCTGGCCTGATAGGTGTGTTGTGTCCAAATTTGGTGTCAATTCATCCAGTGGTTTTTGAGTTACGTTAATCTCACAAACGATAATCAAATTTTTATTTATATAGATAAGCGAGATTCTACTGTGTGTATAACATAGAGTGCAACCTCACTGTAGAATTAATGCAGTTTGACACCACTTTAGCTGCCATGGATCAATGCTATGCATTCCTCTTCTTGATGAGACATTGCTTACGATCCTTGGTTCTTTTGCAAACATTCCAGCAAGTTTTGGAAGCAAACTTCTGCAAACACCAGCCGAGTTGGTTTTGCAATGAGGAATCAACACACACACACACCTTGCAGAATACACAAATCAGGGAAAAGCGGGTAATTGCATAATGCTTATTTCCTTTTTCCATTATTAAAGTATTTACAGGGATAGCACATGTGAACTTGCAGACATCATTAACAGTAAAGCTACATGCCAGCCCATTGATGTTGGATAAAACACACACACACACACATAATAAGTAAAAATGTGTATGTTTATCTGTGTGTGTGTGTGGCTGGGTTGTCCACTTCCACAGATAGCCTCCCACCTCCACAGCTATAACCCAGTGCTGAAGAGCCACTCAAAGCCCTCCCTCCATGAACATGTAGCCCACACCCAGCCAATGCCCCCCCCCCCCCCCAAACACCATGCTGCCAGTCACCCAAGTGAAGGCTTTCACTTGATGTTCTTCCTCTAGAATGGACACCCCAGGGTTACTTACTCTTTCCATTAGTGTGGAATTTGCATGACCCTGCCCACTGCCTCTCCTTTAACCCTTTCCTACCCATTCCTATGGCACACACCAAACAGGAATTCAGCAAAGGGATTTGGGGAGAAATTTACCATGACTTAGTAGAGGAGTTGTCGCTCACCTACATCCAGAGAGCACTGTGAAACCAACCAATGATGGATCTGAACCAAACTTGGCCCACGAGACCCAACATGCCGAACTGTGAAAACAGGTGGAGTTTGAGGGTGGGGACTGCCCTGGGAATCTGGGAGTTGTAGTTCACCTGCGTCCAGAGAAGCTGTGACCACCCCCCCCCCCCAATGGACTGGGACAGAGCCCTGATGGCTTTCTGCACTTGGGACACAATAAACATGTCATCTGTCCCAGTGTGTAAAAATGTCTAGTGGAAGGTGGCAGGTTCTGAGGATCTGCATTTCAAGTTTCTAGCCACGTAACTATGGACTGACAGGGGAAAGTCTAGCGCAGGTATGGGCCAAGTTGGGCCCTCCAGATGTTTTGGACTCTCCCAAGTGGAGGGCCCAAGTTGGCCCATGGCCGCACTGGCGTGTAACTGGCTTCACGTGCCTCTGAAGTCTTGGGCGAGCATGTTGCCTGCTCTAAAAACCCTTTTTCTTTGAAAGCTGGTCGAATTTTCCTGTGTGTTATGTATGGCTTGAGATGTGCTCAGCTCTCCCTCGAGGCCGTTTGGGTGGCTCTGAAAAGAGCCTTTGGGTCTGTTTGTTGAGCTGGCCTTGGTGACTAGACGGCGACGGAGGTGGCCCGGGGCTTGAGGCTGGGCTTGAGGCCCTTGCTGCCGCTCCCTCCCGCGGCTGCTCCCCCTGATGTCCCCCCGCGGGACTTGGCGCTGGGCGCGGAGGCAGCGGCGGAGTGGGCGGCGGACTCGGTCTTCTTGGGGAGGAGGACGGCGTGGATGTTGGGCAGGACGCCGCCCTGGGCGATGGTGACGCCGCCCAGCAGCTTGTTGAGCTCCTCGTCGTTGCGGATGGCGAGCTGGAGGTGCCTGGGGATGATGCGGCTCTTCTTGTTGTCGCGCGCGGCGTTCCCGGCCAGCTCGAGGATCTCGGCGGTGAGGTATTCGAGGACGGCGGCCATGTAGACGGGGGCCCCAGAACCGACGCGCTCGGAGTAGTTGCCTTTGCGCAGAAGGCGGTGGACGCGTCCGACGGGGAACTGGAGGCCGGCCTTGGAGGAGCGCGACTTGGCCTTGGCCCGCGTCTTGCCGCCCGTCTTGCCGCGACCAGACATCGCGGCTACGCTCGTGCCTATAGCGCTTCTTTCCCTGCTTCTTGCCTTCACCTCGCTCTCCTCCTCCAAGCCCAGGGAACTGCGCTCAGGCTCGCCGCGGGGCGCTCTTTTATACCCTGCCTGAGGGGGGCGCCGTGGCTGTGATTGGTGCAAATCAGGATCCGCCTCCCTATTGGCTCAGAATTCTCCACCAATGAGGGAAGAGCGCAGCACAGCGCCGCTTCTGGAGGGGAATTCTTGTGGAAGTCTGTGTGGGAATATCTGTCTAATATATCTACATATAATTATGACACAAAATTATTGAGGGAATTATTTTAGATATATGTGTGTGTATTTATATACAGAAACAGATCTATGTAAATACTAGAATTACTAGAATTATTTTACAGTGCATGTCTACATACACATATATAAATCTCTCATATAATAGATAGATAGATAGATAGATAGATAGATACGGTAGATAGATAGATAGATAGATAGATAGATAGATAGATAGATAGATAGATAGATAGTTATGACACAAAATGGCCGGTTCTTGAGGGAATTATTTTAGGCTATATGTGTATCTGTATGTGTGTGTACACACACACAGAGTACAGATCTATGTAAACACATATTTTACTAGAATTATTTTACACTGCTGCATGTCTATATACACATATATACGTCTCTCTCATATATATCTATATATATATCTATATGTACGCACAAAGACACATCCCTTTCCTAATATTTTTTGAAAGAGAAGTAATTATTTCCCTATATCTATACAAATATTTAAATATGTATAGATATAATTAGGACACAAAATGGCAGGTTCTTGAGGGAATTATTTTAGGCTGTGTGTGTTTGTGTGTGTATACATACGCACACAGTACAGATTTATGTAAACACTTCTATCTCTGCAAACACATCTTTTACTCGAATTACTTCACACTGTATGTCAACATACACATGTATAACTCTCACTCTGTGTGTGTGGTCTAAAGCTGTTTTTATGTTTTAATATTTTACTGTGATTGTGTTGGTTGTTGTTGTAAACCACCCTGAGCCTTCCTGGGAAGGGTGGTATATAAATTGAATATATATATATGTGTGTGTGTGTGTGTGTGTGTGATTTGTATATGTATATGCACACAGAGACACATCCCTTTCCCTGATATACATATTTTGAAAGAGAAGTAATCATTTCCCTCAAGTTCTCAATGCCTGCTTCTAATTTACTGGAGAGAACTGGGAATGTTTTTCCCTGTCACAGATGGAAAAGTTGGACCTTATTATTATTGCTATTTAATATTGATAACCCCCTTTCTCCTTTTGAAAGAGGCTCAAAGCCGCTGACAACACCCAAGAGGATACTAACGGCTATTTAACCTGAAACATAAACATTCAAATGGGAAGCATGTTTTTCCCTATTGGACCTATGAGGCTTCTCTCTTCAACCTGCAGCGAGTCCTTCTAATGCTAATAAATGTGTTGTTGTGGTGGTGGTGATGGGTTTTGGCGCTGGCTAAAAGGCAGGGCGGGGGGGGGGGTCTCTCTCTGGGCGCCTCTTGAGGGAGAAGCAGAAATGGCGCCGCAGTTTCCCGCCTTTTCCCTCCTCTCTCTCTCCCCCCCCCCCCCCGCCCTTTCCCTGTCAATCAAAGAAGCGGAAGGGCTGAGGAAACCTCCCTCTGGGAAGTGTCAAGCGAAGATATCATCCTTCCTATCGGAGAGAAGCCAAGCCAACCCACTCAATGAATAATAGACCAAGAAACCCCTATTTTATAACATACTTCACACAAACGCCCAAAATAGGATCTGTTCCTTCCCTGTTGAGAACTCTATTGATCTCGTTTCTTTAGTAATGGCAGCCAGGCATGCGTTTAAATCCCTGTAATTCCCGAATTACTCGATTAAAAATGCCTCGGGTTTATTGCTCTTCTGTTTGCAGGGGCGGTCTAAGGTAATTTTAAATGGTAGGCGAACATTATTTTGGTGCCCCCCCCCCCAAAAAACATTATTTTGCCGCCCCCCATGTAAATCAAATATACAATTATAATATCACAATACCATTAGTAGTATTATATTGTATCAATGTATATACAATATATTATACCATACTCACACTATATTATATCATAATTATATTATACTACATTACAATATAATTATATTATAATATATTGACATTATAATATAATGTAACATTCTATTATATTATTATAAAATAATAACATTATTTATTTAAATAAAATTATCCTCTACTAAATATTTTCATGACTCCTATAAAACTCAAATAACCCAAAATAAAGTAAAATAAAATATTATATATTACTATTTTGTACAATACCACTATACTGCAATATTGTTTGTAATATTACATGTAATATAAAATATATCATTATTCTATTGTTATATTGTATTTGTATTATATTGTATGACAATATTAAGCAGAACTGTATAATAATCAACAAGAAATGCAATGTAAATGCATCAAAATCAGAATCTATTACCTATCACCCGACTCATAATTCATAGGAGTCTCCCATAAGTCCAAAATTAGGATCCCAATGTAAATGTAAATAGAAAAACAGCCAAAATGTTCAAATGAGGTCGAATACAGGCAGCGCGGCCTGGGCAAACTTGGGCCCTCCCTCTCTCTAGGTGTTTTGGACTCCAACTCCCACAACTCCTCATAGCCTCAGGCCCCTCAGGTCTAGACAGAAATAGAGCCGAAGAAAGGAAGGAGGGAGAGAAGAGGTCACAGAGGAGGAGGAGGAGGAAAGCCCTTCATTCATTCCTTCACTTACACTTCCTTCACTGATTCTTTTCTCCTTCCCGCAAACGCGCGCGCGGCGGAGACAAAAGGAGAGGGGAAGCACTCCCTGCCTGCCCGATAGGGAGTGCTTTGCTTACAGGCTTCTGCTCAAGGGAGCTATTGGGCATGTGCGGAGGTTTTGGCAAGCATGTGCAGTTGCTCCTGCGCTCAACTTCAGCTCCAGAGCAGCACTGAGAAACATCGGCAGGGCCAGGATGGCGCCCCATGCGGCCAGGATGGCGCCCCCTTCCCAGATGGCGCCCTAGGTGGCCGCCTACTTGGCCTATCTTGTAGGACCGCCCCTGTCTGTTTGTTATCAATATGCATTTGCTCCATTCCTAAAAAGATTTTCCAATGTGGGAAAACCCACTCTTGATCATAATGGCAACGCCTGGCTTCGAAGGATGTGTGTGTGTATATATATATACAGAATTACGGATTAAAATAGTATTAAATGTGCCTGCTTCGGTCCTCCCATGCACATAAACTCTAGGAATAGATAGAGTTCTGTGCTGACATGAAGACTGAGGAATTATTAATCTTCCCTTTAGGTTTGAAATAAGGTAGAGAAACAAATGACATAAGGGGATGGGTTTGGCCTCCCACCCAAGTGTCAACCAGGGCTGGCCCTACTTAGCTTCTCAAATCAGGCGGCCTCAGCTATCCGCTTTTGGAACAATGACAGCTCTTCGATTCTGGGCTCCGATTGGTCCAAGGGCAGCAGGGCCGTTTATCTATACTTGCTTTGGGCCACGCCCACTTTGGAAGTGGGCGGACCTGACTGAAAACCACAACAGTTCTAGCTGACTAAGGCAGAGGAACTTATCCTAAGCCAGTGTTTCTCAACCTTTCTAATGCCACGACCCCTTAATATAGTTCCTGTTGTGGTGACCCCCAACCATAACATTATTTTTGTTGCTTCTTCAAAACTGTAATTTTGCAACTGTTAATGAATTTGAATGTAAATATCTGATATGCAGGATGTATTTTCATTCACTGGATCAAATTTGGCACAAATACCCGATAAGCCCAAATTTGAATACTGGTGGGGTTGGGGGAGTTGTAGTTGCTGTCATTTATAGTTACCTACAATCAAAGAGCATTCTGAAATCCACTGATGGACTTGAACCAATCTTGGTACACAAAACTCCCATGACCAACAGAAAAGACTGGAAAGGTTTGGTGGCATTGAACTTGAGCTTTGGAGTTGTAGTTCACCTACATCCAGAGAGCACTGTGGACTGAAACAATGTTGGATCTAGACCAGACTTGGCATGAATACTCAATATGTTTATCTGTGAACACTGGTGCAGTTTGGGGGAAATAGACCTTGACATTTGGGAGTTGTAGTTGCTGGGATGTATAGTTCACCTACAATCAAAGAGCATTCTGAATCCCACCAACGATAGAATTGGGCCAAACTTCCCAGACAGAACTCCCATGACCAACAGAAAATACTGTGTTTTCTGATGGTCTTTGGCGACCCCTCTGACACCCCCTCACAACCCCTCCAGGGGTCCCGACCCCCAGGTTGAGAAACGCTGTCCTAAGCAGAATGAGATCCTGACTGAACACAACGGGAGCACTTGTAAATGAAAATCATAGATGTTTCTACCTAAACTGGAGGAAAGCGAATGATTTATTTTGCCAAGGAGCAACAAAGTTGTTGGACTTATTCAATTATTTACTCCGTCATGAAACGTATAGGACAGTCCTGGACAAGTAAATGCATCTACACCAGGTCAGGGCAAAGTTGGGCCTACCAGGTGTTTTGGACTCCAACTCCCAGCATTCCTAGCAGTCTCAGGCCCCTTCCTGAGGGGGGCTGAGGCTGCTAGGAATTCTGGGAGTTGGAGTCCAAAACACCTGGTAGGCCCAACTTTGCCCAGGCCTGATCTACACTGTAGAATTAATGCAGTTTGACACCTCTGCCTCAATGCGATGGAATCCTGGGTGTTGTAGTTTGGTGAGGCATCAACCCTTTTTTGGCAGAGCAGGCTAAAGACTTTGCAAAACTACAAATTCTGTGATCCCATAGCTTGGAGACATGGCATTGAAAAGTGATGTCAAACTTCATCAATTTCACAGTGCAGATCAGGCATGGGCAAACCTCCAGGTGTTTTGGACTTCAGCTCCCACACTTCCAAACAGCCTCAGGTCCATTTCTTTTCCACTTAAGCAGCTTGGGGTGGGTGGGGAGAGAGTGGGCCTGAGGCTGTTAGGAATTGTGGGAGTTGGAGTCCAAAACACCTGGAAGGTCCAAGTTTGCCCATGTCTGGTGTAGATGCACCTAAAGTCTGGGAAAAAAAATCTCTTTTTTTACTTTTCCCTTTTGTTTAGCTTTTGTTTCCCTTTCTTTTGTTTCATTGGAAGTTCTTCTTTTACCATTAATAACAATGATAAAATAGAAAAACATCCAGTTGTTGGTTTGCAGCAATATATCTGTAGTAAATACTGCAATCAAGCTTTGAGTTGGAAAAACATGGGTTATTTCTCAGCCGAATCAACTCTTATTTTTAAGATCTAGTCAGGGAGTGCTGTGGTGTTTAACATTGACCATGTTTTAATGGATTTTAACTGAATTTTTGAATACTGTTTATATTTAATTCTGTTTTAATGTTTGCGTATTTGTATATTTTAAATGTATGCTGATGCTTTTATGTTAAACCGCTTAGAGTCTCCTTCGGGAGAGATAAAGCGGGGTATAAATAAATATTACAATAATGTTCTGCGCTGTGTATAACAAGCAAAGTAACACCATGAGGGGTTAAGAAAAGAACAATTTTGGAACAAGCTTCTTTGAATAATTGGTAGAAGGATCAAAATTTTTTTTTTATTTATTTTATGCAAGGTTTACCTGATCCAGTTTGGTTCATTTCACATTTTTCTCTAAATTTTTGCAAATCCCTATGTTGGTCCTCTACACAGAAACACGTGACAAACAAGGTCACTCTGCTGGCTATTGTTTGATGAGCTAACAGATGGTAATTTTGTCAGCGTGCTGCCTTTTGCAGCTAACAGATGGTAATTTTGTCAGCGCTGATTGTGTTTACGTGCAGGCCACGGTCTTTAGGTACTGCGCCCAATGTGCCCATCACCACTGGGACCACCTTGACTGGCTTGTGCCAGTTATTACTACTACTACTACTACTACTACTACTACACTATGTAACATGATCTTTGTTCCTAGGTTATAAGTATTATTTCCTAATTGGTTCTATCATAAAAACACGGGGAAAGTTTATTAAACTTTGTTTTTGCAGGACATGCTGCAGTACATTTTGCTATAGCTTTTCAATGAGCATCTCAAGTCTTAACCAACAGAACATTGGATAAGTGAAAATTTTCGATAATAAAGACGGATTAAGGAAAAGCCTATTAGACATCAAATTACATTATGATTTTACAAATTAAGCACCAAAACATTATTTTTTATAACAGATCGACAGAAAAAGCCGTTCAATACATGATAGTAATTACTGTATTTACGAATTTGGCACCAAAACAGACAAGGGTTCGTTCTTTCTTTCTCCCACCCTGGACATTATTCTACAGGTAAATATACACTCCACTTCCCTCACCTGTGGATCCGGGAAGGCAGACTGCATTGGATAATACAGAACGTTGGATAAGCAAGACTCTACTGTAATTGCCATAAAATTTACAATATATTCTAAGTGTGCATGTACACTATAGAATTAATGCATTTTGTTACCATTTTATTTATTTATTTATTATTTTAATTATTTATTACCCGCCCTTCTCCACCCCCGAAAGGGGACTCAGGGCGGCTAACAACAGTTTCAGTCCAGTTTCTCACTTGTTAATTGCCCTCCATTAAAATGCTCCAGGCGATTTACATAAAACAAATTGCATATAAACATTACAACAAATACTGAATAAACTGCATTAAACATTAAAAGCTCTGCTAAAAAGCCAGGTCTTGAGTGCCTGAGCAAAGGGTCGCACATCACGCATGGCCCTCAAGTGGGGAGGCAAGGAGTTCCACAAGACAGGGGCAGAGATGGAGAAGGCCCTACACCTCGTGCTCTCGAGACGTACTTCCCTGGGGCCTGGAACATACAGTAAGATTAGTTGGAGGAGTCACGGCGATCACTGGCGGCGAAGAGGGGAGAGGCGGTCTCTGACTTCAGCTCTCAGAATTCATGGACAAGCTGGCTAGGGCTTCTAGGTGTTGGAGGCCCAAACATCCGGAAAGCCACAAGTTGTGCAGGCCTGCTCTAGAGACCTGGGTCCCTTCCGCACAGCTGAATAAAATCCCACATTATCTGCTTTGAATTGGGATATATGGCAGTGTGGACTCAGATAACCCAGTTCAAAGCAGATATTATTTATTTATTTATTTATGTATTTGTCACGTTTCTATACCGCCCCACTCAGCCCAAAGGCGACTCGCCCTCAATACAACACAAGGCAGTCTCTGCCCTCAATACAACACAAGCAAACAAACCAAAAAATAACCATATAACAACAAATTAACAATTAAAAACATACAATTGCAGTCTCAGCGTCATGCTGAAATCAGTTTCCGTCACATCGTCGTCATTCCATATATCTAATTAAACCTTTATATTTCATCAGCAAATGCCTGCTCAAACAGCCAGGTCTTGACTTTCTTGCGAAATGTCAGGAGGGAGGGGGCCGATCTGATGTCTCTAGGGAGGGAGTTCCAAAGCCGAGGAGCCACCACTGAAAAGGCCCTGTCTCTCGTCCCTGCCAGTTGTGCCTGCGAAGAAGGCGGGACCAAGAGCAGAGCCTCTCCGGATGATCTTAAACATCTCGATGGTTCATAGGGAGAGATGCGTTCGGACAGGTAAGTAGGACCCGAACCGTTTAGGGCTTTAAAGGCTAAAGACAGCACTTTGAATTGTGCCTGGTAGTAAACTGGCAGCCAGTGGAGCTGGCACAACAGGGGAGTTGTACGCTCTCTGAATGCCGCTCCTGTTATCAACCTGGCTGCTGTC
This sequence comes from Anolis apletophallus, assembly GCA_030556195.1. NCBI lineage: Eukaryota > Metazoa > Chordata > Lepidosauria > Squamata > Anolidae > Anolis > Anolis apletophallus. Next base: position 184,875,431 of record JARBWK010000001.1, on the reverse strand, counting down.
CATTGGACTAGTTGCAGCTTCCGAACAGTCTTCAAAGGCAACCCCACGTAGAGAGTGTTGCAGTAATCTATACGGGATGTAACCAGAGCATGGACCACCGTGGCCAAGTCAGACTTCTCAAGGTACAGGCGCAGCTGGCGCACAAGTTTTAACTGTGCAAATGCTCCCCTGGTCACCGCCGAAACCTGGGGTTATGGGATTTCTGCCTCAATATTCTGGTTTATACTGCTGTGTGGAAGGAAGGGCCCTAGGATACTGTACAATGGGTTCACATAGCAGGAAAAGAGATTCCACCTAACCATTAGCAAGAGCTATTCTGCAGTGGAATATGTGCTGCCTGGGAATCTCCTTCTCTGGAGGTTTGTAAGCAGAAGCCAGATGGCCATCTGTCAGGAGTGGTTTGATTCAGTGTTCTTACATTGACAAATGAGGTTGCACTGGATGGCCCTCGGGGTCTATTACAACTCTGCTTCCCTGATTCTAGCAGGGATTTTTTTTCGTCACCCCCCTTGCTTCTATTGTGTCTATTAAAGGTACTGGACAAAAAGAAGGAGAGATTTAGACTTGCATTCTCCGTTCTCTCTGTTCTATGTATGCGCTAAAAAGATCCCTGATCTCCCGAGCGTGTGGGTTTGACACATACATAGGCTGTCGTTCTGGCTGCTGGTAAGATCTGGAAACGGACCTCACCACCTCTTCCCATCCATCCTGGAGGGGCTCCCCTTTGGCCTCGCAAATGTTATGCAGGATGCAGCAGGCCACAATGACCCTGGGGGCATAGCGCTCCCTCACGTCTAAGCGGGACAGGAGGCACCGCCAACGACCCCTGAGGCGTTCAAAAGCATAGTCCACTACCGTCCGGCAGCGACCAAGGGTGTCATTGAACAGTTGCTTGCGGGTATCCAAGTGGCCACTGTAGGGAGTCATCAACCAGGGAAGAAGTGGGTAAGCAAGGTCACCAAGGATCACAGGTTTCACTTCCTCTCCCTCCATGTTTATTGTCGTGATGGGACCAAACGTGCCCTGATTCATGGCGCGGAAGATAGGAGAGCTATGGAAGATCCTCGCATCATGGACTTTCCCAGATCGCCCGGCGTAGACATCCGTGAACTGTCCTTGGTGGTCCACAAGGGACTGCAAGACCATGGAGTAATAGCCCTTGCTGTTGATGTACTCGGTTGCTCTGTGAGCAGGAGCGATGATTGGGATGTGTGTCGTGTCGATGGCCCCAATGCAGTGTGGAAAGCCCTTGGACGCGAAACCTTTCATCACCGCATGAGGACAGGTCAGGTTGACCACATGGTGACACACGTCATAGAGAGCTTGGCAAACCTCCATCACGATCCTCGAAACCGTGGAGCGCCCGACACCAAAACACTCCGCCACCGAACGGTAGCTATCTGGAGTGGCCAGCTTCCAGATCGCAATTGCCAGCTGCTTCTCAACAGTGATCGGGGCTCGCATGTTTGTGGTCTGTCGCTCCAGGACAGGTCTCAGCATGTCACACAGCTCCATAAAAGTCCGGCGGCTCATCCTGAAGTTTTCCTGCCAGAGCGGGTCCCCCCAATGGGGCAAGACCACCTTCTCCCACCATTCGGATCGGCCCGGCTGCACCCAGAAAGCCCGCTCCATGATATAAAGCTCATCTATCAGTCCAGCGAGAACCGCCGGCGATTGGAAGAGGCAGGAACACAGCATGCTCCTCAAAGAGTCTATGCTGGATTCCACAACTGCCCGGAGGCGCAAGGTGGCTGCGTTTTCCACCAACTTCTCCAGCTCCTCCATGTCGTCACCATCTTGGCAATGGAATTCCCGGCGCATGGCCAGCCTTGTGAAAATGCGAGCATGGATCCCTATGACAGTCTTGACCGCCGCTACTGCAGCTGTGGCAACAGTAATGGCAGCAGAAGCCATAGTGTCCTCTGTGAGACTCATTTCTAAGAGAAAGAGAGAAAGAAAGCATGTTAGGAATATACTAATCCATTTTAATCAGGAAAATAATAATTGTCCAGGTAGCCTTATACAAGCAGTCTTCAAGTTACAATCAAGAAAAAATCGTTCTTAAGTAAAATCTGTATGTAAGTCAGAACATGTATATTTTTCAAGTCTAACACCTGCCCCAAACACAAACACACACACACACGAGGGGCGTTCATTAAAGATTTCTCCTAACCCACTTCCTGTGGACTAAGAGCAAGGAAACTTGGCACAGTTATTAGTCCTTCTCTTCATAGGTGCCACCTAGGGACACACACTTCTCCCATCGTTTTAAGCAACTGTAAACACCTCGCTTGTAGAAGTCGACAGGTTGCGCCAAAAGCCATGTTGTGACTTTGGAAATCAAGAGTCTCATCACTTTAAAAATGCTTGCCTTTCAAAAATAACTTCCTTGTTGGAAAAAGGTGGGAGTCCGATGGTGCAACGTCGGGGGAATAAGGGGGATGTGGTAGAATTTCAAAGCCACAGGAGCATGCTTCGATTGGGCAACATTTAAGTTGTGAACTGGTGCACTGTCTTGCAGAAGGCGGACACCTTTGGTGAGGATGCCACATCTCTTGGTTTTGCTGGCCTCCCGCAATTTTCGCAGCAGTGAAGCATAGTGTGCCCCAGTGATTTGCTAGCAAATCCATCAATACTCCGTGCTGCTTCCAAAATACTATGAGCATGACCTTGCCTGCTGAGAGTTGGGCACCTGCCTTCTTTGGAGGCAGCGAGTCATGTTGTTGCCATTTCATCGACTAGACTTTAGTCTCAGGATCACAGTGATGGACCCAGCTTTCATCCTGTGTGATCAGTTTGGTTTTTAAAAAGTCCTCCTGGGATGGATGGTCTTGGCATTACTCATTCCTTTTTTTCTGCACTAAACTTGGCATTTTTTCTGCACTAAACTTGGTATTTTGGGCTAAGTTACGCGGTGATTTTCCAAACTGCCGACCTCCAGTTGCTGGATGGTGTGTCCATCAATAGCAGAGTGGGTTCGCCCTGGAATTGGAGCTGTTTCCGCCGAAGTCGGGCCACATTTGAATTGACGATACCAGTTCTTGACTGCATCATATTATGGGGAATCATCACCATAAACATCTTTCAAATGTCTCCTTTGGTGTGTGGCCTTTCATGTAAAGGAACGCGAGGACTGCTCTGTTTTCCACTGGGTCCATTATCAAACCTCAGACCACTTCAGAACCTATAAAATCAAGACCGTTATCAGTTCTGAGTGGTAAATTGGCACATAACCTATAGAGACTTATATCATTACACATGTGCAGTTTCAGCACCCCATGATAAGTAGAAGTGGGTCAGGAGAGAGAGAGAGAGAGAGAGGAGAGGGAGAGGAGAGAGGAGAGAGAGAGAGAGAGAGAGAGAGAGAGAGAGAGAGAGAGAGAGACTGGATGGTAGATGGCATAGGGTAAGGTGCACCTGTGGTGTTTGCTTTGCTAACTCCTCACTTTCTGACCCTATGATAATTGGATTTTGGGGGGGAAACCGGCTTACTGTGAAAGGTTAGTGATAAATCCTCAGTGGAATTTCCTTTCCTTGGGTTAGATTTCTCTCACTTCCTGTTGTCTCACCCTCGCTCTTAACTATGAGTCGAATGTAAATCAGATGTTTGTAACTCGGGAGCTGCCCGTTTTTACCCTTTCTGGTAGTGGCACTTGGAGATCTCAAATTAGTAATTTTATTTTGTTTAAATAAATAATGTTATTTATTATTTTATAAATAATATAATAATATGATGTGATATAATATAATGTTATATTACATTATAATTTAATATAATAGAATATATTATAATGTCAATATATTGTATTATGTTATAGTATAATAATTGTAATGTAATACTAATAATAATAGTATGATTATGGTATAGTATGTTGTATATGCATTTGATATTGGTGGTGGTGTAATGTAACACAGTATAATACTGTCAATGATAATGTGATATAATAATTATATCATGATATTATAATTTGTATATTTGTATTATAATTTGTATATCTGTATTACATACAATATTGCTAACAATATTGCCTTTTGTTGTAGTGCAATATGATGTGTAGTGCTGATGTTGTGCTATGACAGTAATGTTATTTGTTGTTTTTCAGTTTGTTGTAAGCCACTCCGGCAATATTGTTATATGTACAATGTAAGCCATTCTGGCAGTATTGTTGTTTGCTGTGTAAGCCACTCTAAGTCCCCTTCGGGGTTGAGAAGAGAGGCATATAAAAATAGTAAATAAATAAATAAATAAATAAATAAGGTGAGGTGGATTTAATTAAATAATTGTTAGCTTACATTTCTTTATTGCGTATTAAAATAATTTTGCCCTGTGCCATCCATATTCCCATTCCTGTGCCACACACATAATCTACTTTTTCAATTATAGCCTACAGTGGGGGGAGAAAGTATTTAGTCAGATACCAATGTTTGTGTTATGACTTTTTATTAATGATTGTTATTCAAATAATAATAAAATTGTTACATAAAAATGGATCTCCTGCATTGAGCAGGGGGTTGGATTTAACGATCCACAGCAATGCACCATAGCAATTAAAAGTAATGTCAAACTGCATTAATTCTACAGTGTAGATGCAACTTAGTTCAATTGTATTTAAAATCGTATATTTACACTTTCAGATTTCTAAGTTGTGTTGTTTAAATAGTTTGTTAACCATCTTGAATCCCATTATGGTGAGAAAGGCAGAATATAAATGAATAAAATAACATCATCAACAATGATTGTGTTAATAAATATACTCTTGCTTGCATACTTTTCCATAAATTAATTCCTTACCAGAGCCAATGTCATCTGGATTCTTGCTTTCCCCGGGAATTTGGGGAGTTGATCTGCTTATTTCTTCCCCCTTCTCCATCTTGGACATTTTAGAGTTCAAAATGGGAAATCCTAAAGAGGAAAGAAAAGTTATTTAAAATATATTCAGGGTAAAATCAGTACTGTCATTTAATCCAGATTAGCAAATCAGATATTCCAGATTATCTGATTTGAACTGGACTATATAAGTCTTGGGAGCCCCCGGTGGCACAGCCCTCCCATTTTGTATTATTTGTTTGAATTGGTTAAGCTTACTTGCGTTTTTATTATTTTTTACCCAATTTTTAAACCATTGTTCTAATTCAGTGGTTCCCAAACTTTTTTGGCCTACCGCCCCCTTTCCAGAAAAAAATTTACTCACCGCCCCCCTAGAAATTAATTTTTTAAAAATTTAATAGCATTTAAACAGAAAGACATATGTATTAATGCAGTGATTCTCAACCTTTCTAATGCCGTGACCCCTAAATAAGGTTCCTCATGTTGTGGTGACCCCCAACTATATTTTCGTTGCTACTTCATAAATAATTTTGCTGCTCTTACCAATTCTAATGCAAATATCTAATATGAAGGATGTATTTTCATGGTTACAAATTGAACATAATTAAAGCATAGTGATTAATCACAAAAACAATATGTTTGGGGGAGTATGGACATCGGATGATGGGATTTGCAGTACCTTCAATCGATTCAGCACTGACTTCCACAGACCACTGGGACCCCCGCAAATTACAGAACTGGACCAAACTTGGCACAGAGAACCCACATGACCAACAGAAAATACTGGAGGGGTTTGGGAGGAATTGGCAGTGATTTAGGGGAGATGTAGTTCACAAACATACGGAGAAAACTGAGAACCCAAACAACTATGGATCTGGACCAAACTTGACACAAATACTCAATATGCCCAAATTTGAACACTGGTGGAGTTTTGAGAAAATAGCCCTTCTCATTTGGGAGTTGTAGTTACTGGGATTTATGGTTTACCTACAATGAAAGAGCATTTTGAATTCCACCAACAATGGAATTGAGCCAAACGTGGCACACAGAACCCCCGTGACCAACGGAAAATACTGGAGGGGTTTGGAATGAATTGCCTCCGCCGGGGAAGGCTACGCTTTCTTCCGCAGTGGTGGGGAGGCTCCGCCGGAGGACGCGGAGGCCTTTGCACTGCAGCCTTCGCACTGCACTGCATGTGGGGGTCAAAGCGAAGGGGTGGGGCCAAAGAAGAGGGCTGCGCAACCCCTCCTAAATGGCCAATTGTTCACCGCCCCCTTAAAGGGGTTTACCGCCCCCCAAATTCCCCTGAGCCTCCCGCCCCCTTGGATTGCCTCACCGCCCACCTGGGGGTGGTACCGCCCACTTTGAGAATCAGTGTTTTAATTGTATACAATGGAACCATGTCAATTTAATTTCTCTACATTCCTCCATAATCACTTCCTTCTTCATTCCAACCTTTATCCAGACCCCTATTTTCTCTCATTTTCCCCCTTAACTTTTTTATCCATTACTTAAAAAAAAAAATTGGAAATTTCTTTTCCATTACAATTGGGGCTATTACTGATCCATTCGTTATTAACATTCTCCTATATCTGTTCCATACTTCTACTATATTACTCAACATTGGGTTTCTAATTTCCCTAGTTTCTTTTCTTGTAAACTCTTTTTTAAAAAATTCCAAATTTCTTCCTCCACTTCTTCCAAATCTTTTCTTAGCCAATCTACACCCTTTTTTAATCATTCCTTCTATAACCAATCTCAGTCTGCTCGCTTCATAATATTTTTTTTAATATTAGGGAGTGCTAATCCTCCCTCTTTTTGCAATCTGTACCATAACTGTTTGTTTAATTTATTTCTTTTACTACCATTAAAATATGTATTAATCATTTGTTGCCATCTATTTATCTCTTCTTTTGTAATTTGAAGTGGCAGCATTCTAAATATAAAATTTATCTTCGGAAGTATTTTCATTTTCATTAGCACTATCTTTCCAAACCAAGATAAATGTATATTTTCAAAAATTGTGGACAACTTGTTGATCGAAAGGTCGCAGGTTCGAATCTGAGAAGCAGCGTGAGCTTCTGCTGTCAGCCCCAGGTTCTGCCAACCTAGCAGTTCAAAAACATGTAAATGTGAGTAGATGAATATATATCGCTCCGGTGGGAAGGTAACAGCGCTCCATGCAGTTATGCCGGCCATATGACCTTGGAGGTGTCTCCGGACAATGCCGGCTCTTCGGCTTAGAAATGGAGAAGAGCACCAACCCCCAGTCGGACACACCTATCAGGGGGAAACCTTTACCTTTATATAAGTCTACAATGCCACAGGCCCATCCTACACTACCCTATAAAATCCAGATTATCTGCTTTTTTATTTAAAAAATCTTTATTAAACAGATTTTTTTCAAATATATATAAAATCAAAAGTTAATAGACTGACAAAGAAATAGATAGAAAAATAGAATAGGTAATAGCAGGGATGGGGGATGGAGAAAGTAGAAAAATATAGAAACATAAAAGTCTAAAAAAAAGAATAAAGAAATTTGTTGGACTTCCCGAGTCTTGTAAAAAGTGGGATCTTCCTTTTCCTTGTTTTCCTTTTCCTTGATGGTTCCCTCTTCTCACTTTACAAATGGCCATCTGATAAGGTCCTAAGGCACTTTAGATGCCCATTTCTTTGTTGCCTCAATGCTATTTTTTTAAAAAATGTCTATTGCTCCAATGGAAAAAGCTCCAAGGGATTGGTGCTTATTTCCATGTACAAGCCATGGCAGTCAGTGAGCTGTAAGTCATCTTCTAAATCTTCTCTTACTTCGTATTTCTCTTGTCATTTCATATGACATTTCATACGCTTTGTATGTAGGTCTACCCCGGTCACTAACCCGCTGGCTCCAGATTGAGGAGAACGCGGCCGTCAGGCTTCTCACAGGAACATCGATGAGATGCCACATTACACCATCTCTGCAGCGCCTGCACTGGCTGCCCGTTGAGTATAGAGCCTTACACAAGACCTTAACCTTGGCTTTCAAAGCCCTACGGGGCCGGGGCCCAACATACCTAAAAGACCGCTTGCTGGTGCCTGCTTACTCAAGGGGCGCGGTCAGCAAACAAGAACCTTCTTCACGTACCAGGCTTGAAAGAGGCCCACCTGGAGACCACGAGACGGAGATCGTTCTCCGTTGTGGCCCCGTTCTTTGGAACTCGATGCCACGGACCAGAGAGCCTCCTCGACCTGCCCCAGTTCCTGACCGCTCTGAAGACCTGGCTGTTTAGGAAAGCCCATGGTTAATGCAGAACCAGGAACTCAAATCCTGAGCCTGGCCCCTGCATTTAACCACTGAATATTTTAATCTAGTTTAAATACTCTATTTTAATTGTGGAATTTGTTGTGTGTAAGTCGCCCGGAGCACTAACGTGGAGGGTGACTCAGAAATAATAGAGTCAGTCAGTCATATCCATATATTGATATTTCTATTATTAGATAGGTTAGTCTATCCATATTTCTAATGTCTATGATTTTCTCATACCATTTTTCTTCATCCGGTATTTCTTTGTCCTTCCATCTTCTGGCATAGCATATTCACGCTGCCGTAGTTTATTTATTTATTTATTTATTTATTTATTATTTCGCATTTGTCTGTGCCCCCCCCCCCCCCCACGGCGGGGCGACTTACAACAGTTCGTAAAATACAATTGTCAGATAACTCATAAACCACAGTAATACCATAAAGATGGAATTACAATTAGAACAGTTGAAGCAACAAATGGAGTCGCAGTGGGCTGACAGCTAGGCGGTGCGAGCTAAAGTTTAGCTAACTCTGAAGGCTTGTTGGAACAGCAATGTCTTAACTGCTCTCCTGAACGGGAGGAGGCCCTGGGTGGCACGGATGCCGGCGGGCAGTGCGTTCCACATGGTAGGGGCTGCAACAGAGAAAGCCTGGCGGCGGGTTGCGGACAGATGGTAGGTCCTCACATTTGGGATGACCAGGAGGTTTAGCTCTTCGGAGCGCAGTGATCTGGTGGTTTGATATGGGACAAGGCGGTCCCGCAGGTACACTGGCCCCAGACCATGTAAGGCCTTAAAAGTCAGGACTAACACTTTGAAGGCAATCCGGCATTCAATTGGGAGCCAGTGCAGTTCGCGCAGGATTGGCGTGATGTGGTGGCCAATCGGGACCCCTGCCAGGAGTCGCGCTGCAGCGTTCTGCACCAGCTTGAGTCTCCGGATTACCGACAGAGGAAGGCCAATGTAAAGAGCGTTACAGTAGTCCAGCCTCGAGATGACCGTGGCTTGGACCACTGTGGCTAAGTCGCGCCGGGACAAATAGGGGGCCAGCTTCCTTGCCTGGCGAAGATGGAAAAATGCTACCCTGCTGACGCTGGAGACGTGGGCCTCCATCGACAACAGGGGGTCCAAGGTTACTCCTAAGCTCTTAACAGAGGGCGACGGACATAATGTCACGCCGTCCAGGGTTGGAAGCTGAACATCCCTACAGCCCGGAGGACCCAGCCACAGGATCTCCGTCTTTGCCGGATTCACCTTCAACCTACTGGCTCGCAGCCATCCAGTGACGGCCTCAAGGCAACGATGGAAATTATCGGGTACGGATTCGAGGCTGCCCTCCATCTTCAAGATAAGCTGGGTGTCATCAGCGTACTGATGGCACACCAGCCCAAAACTACGCACCAGCTGGGCAAGTGGTCGCATATAGATGTTAATAGGAAGAACAATTTATCAGTGTTGTTATCCATCTTAATGTAGACGCATATAATCCAGTTCAAAGCAGATAATGAGGATTATCTGTGTTGATAATCTGGATTATATGGCAGTATTGAAGGTTGCCTAAGACCAAATGCTTCAAGTATCTGGCAAAATGGTTTGCAAATATTTTTATAGGACAACCACTGCATTTACATGGTGACCAAAGGTGCATTTACACTGTAGAGTTAATACAGTTTGGCACCACTTTCACTCCCATGGCTCAGTGCTATGGCCTCATAGGAGCTGCAGTTTTACAAGGTCTCTAGCTCTCTCTTCCAAAGAGTGCCAGTGTTTCACCAACTCCACTGAATCCACAGCATTTGGCCATGGCAGTTAAAGTGGTCTCAAACTGCACTCATGTGTAGATGCAGCCATAGGAACAAGTTCATAGCCCAATCTCTTGCATCAATACAAAGAGACTCACCAGTCTGCTTCCATCCAGGAGGGGAACAAATTTATTTATTTATTTATTTATTTTTATTATTATTATTTCAGGATTTTACCCCGCTCTTCTCAACCCCCGAGGGGGGACTCAGAGCGGCTTACAGCAGGCACAATTCGATGCCACATCAACAGCGTAAAACCCCAAACCCCACAACCCATTAAAACATTAAGGCATTAAAATACAATCCCTCAACACATCTACAATCATTCCAATTAAAACAGTATTCAACCCTAGAAACATTGACCCCCTTCCTCCCTCCCATTAAAATTCCGTCTCACATGCTGCCTAGTGCTGGTGAGGGAATGCCTGATCCCAGAGCCAGGATTTCACCTTCTTCCTGAATGTCAGGAGGGATGAGGTGGACCGTATCTCCGTAGGGAGCGCATTCCACAGGCGGGGGGCCACCACCGAGAAGGCCCTGTCCTCGTCCCCACCAACCGCATCTGAGAGGTCGGCGGGAGCGAGAGCAGGGCCTCCCCGGATGATCTTAGGTTACGGGATGGGACGTAGCGGCCGATGCGTTCGGACAAGTAAGCTGGGCCAGAACCGTATAGAGCTTTAAAGGTCAAAACCAGCACTTTGAATTGAGCCCGGAATTGGACAGGCAGCCAGTGGAGCTGACACAGCAGGGGGGTAGTGTGCTCCCTGTATGTAGCTCCCGTTAGTAGTCTGGCTGCCGCCCGCTGGACTAATTGCAATTTCCGAACTGTCTTCAAAGGCAGCCCCACGTAGAGTGCGTTGCAGTAATTTATTCGGATGTGACCAGAGCGTGACGACCGTAGCCAGATCAGACTTCCCAAGGTACGGGCGCAGCTGGCGCACTGAGTCTCAACTGTGCAAAAGCTCCCCTGGCCACCGCTGAGACCTGGGGTTCCAGGCTCAGCGATGAGTCCAGGATCACTCCCAAGCTGCGAACCTGCGTCTTCAGGGGGAGTGTAACCCCGTCCAACACAGGCTGTAACCCTATACCCTGTTCGGCCTTACGACTGACCAGGAGGGACCTCTGTCTTGTCAGGATTTAGTTTCAATTTGCTAGCCCTCATCCAGTCCGACACAGCAGCCAAGCACCGGTTCAGGGTCTGGACAGCCTCCTTGGTGACAGGTGGGAAGGAGTGACAGATCTGGACATCATCTGCGTACAGATAACACCTTACTCCGAAACTCCGAATGATCTCTCCCAGCGGTTTCATGTAGATGTTGAACAACATCGGGGACAGTACTGAACCCTGAGGGACTCCACAGGACAACGGCTGTGGAGCCGAACAGGTGTCACCCAATGACACCTTCTGGGTACGACCTTCCAGGAAGGATTGGAGCCACTGCAATGCAGTACCCCAAGCCCCATATCTGCAAGGCGACCCAGAAGGATACCGTGGTCAACGGTATCGAAAGCCGCTGAGAGGTCCAGCAGAACCAACAGGGACACACTCCCTGTCAAGTTCCCGGGCGTAGATCATCTACCAAGGCGACCAAGGCTGTCTCAGTCCCATGCCCCGGCCTAAAGCCAGACTGTGCCGGATCCAGATAATCAGTGTCTGCCAAGAACCCCTGGAGTTGCGAAGCCACCACACGTTCCATGACTTTGCCCAAATAGGGAGATTGGAAACTGGCCGATAGTTCACTAATTGAGTGGGGTCCAGTGAAGGTTTCTTCAACAGCGGTTTTATAACAGCTTGCTTTAAGCTGGCTGGAATGGTGCCTTCCCGAAGGGAGGCATTAACCACCACCTTCACCCACTCTGCCAAACCCCCTCTGGCTTCCTTGATCAGCCAGGATGGGCAGGGGTCTAGGATGCATGTCGTGGGCCTCGCCTCTCCAAGGATCTTGTCCACATCCTCAAGCTGAACCAATTGAAACGAATCCATCAAAACCGGACAAGCAGATGCTCGTGTCACATCCTCAGAGACTGCTGTTAAAGTGGTATCGAAATCGAACGGATCAGAGCCACCTTATCCGCGAAGACCTTAGCAAACTCATCACAGCGTGCCGCCGAGCCGTCAGGGATCTCGCACTGGGGCGGATTTAAAGACCCTAACGACTCGAAACAGTTCCGCTGGACGGTTCTTCGCGGCCACCTTGGCCGCAATAGATGTTTTTGTGCGGCTTTTATTGCAGCGTCATAGGTCCTCAAATAAGAGACCAGGCGCGCCTGAGCTGATCCGCTCCGTTTCCTACGCCACACGCACTCTAGCCTCCTCTTTTTTTCGCTTCATTGCTGCCAGCTCCTCAGTGAACCAAGGAGCTGGTTTAGCTCGGTTACTCAAGAGGGGGCGTTCTGGAGCGATCGTGTCAACAGCCCTTGTCATCTCCCAAATCCCATAACACACACACCACCCTTTCTTCCTCTTCCCCTTCCCCTAGGAAAGAGGATTGCCTGCCTCCATTGCCTCTAAGGCACTGAAGGGATTGAGCCAATGCCCTGCAAGAGTCAAAGATGCAAGCCAGATCCGGAGTCACCTGGAAGAGTCTTTCCAGGGCCATAGAGCTCCATTCGCTTCTCCCACTTCCGGACTATTTGCCCGCCGGCTCCCCCTGGGTCCTAAACCCCTCCACCACAAAGAATTTATTACACTGTTTCAGTGTTTTTCAACCTTTTTTGAGCCGCAGCACATTTTTTTACATTTACAAAATCCTGGGGCACACCACCAACCCCAAATGACACAAAATGACACTCTAAGACAGTAATACATATAGTTAATATGTTTTTAAATGTATTTATACACTCAGTGTGAAACCTGGACCTGTTTCAATGAACACAACATAGATATCTTGGCAGGAATGGCAGAAAGACACAAACTTCTCACACAGAACTGCCATAACCAAGAGAAAATACTATAAGTTTGGTGGGCATTAACCTTGGGTTTTGGAGTTGTAGTTCACCTATATCCAGAGAGCACTGTGGACTGAAACAATGTTGGATCAGGACCAAACTTGGCATGAATACTCAATATGCCCAAATGTGAACACAGATGGAGTTTGGGGAAAATAGATCTTGACAGGGTCCTACATACCTAAAAGTCCGTCTGATACCATCTATCCATCCGAGAGCACCACGGCCAGCCTATGAGAACCTTCTCTGTGTCCCAGGTCTGAGAGAGGCTCATTTGGAGTCCACGAGACAGATATCTTTTTCCGTTGTGGCCTCTGTCCTGTGGAACTCTCTGCCGCCAGACCAAAGAGCCATCTTCGACCTGCCTTCATTTCTGGCGGCACTTAAGACATGGCTATTTAGAAGAGCATATGCAGAAGTGACAATCAGTGACCTGGAACCTGTCTATTCCCATATTTTAACATTTTAATATTTTAAAATTTTAATATTTTAGTATTGTAGATGTCTAACTGTGTAAGTCGCCCGGAGCACATTTGTGGAGGGCGACTCATAAATAATAAAATTAGTTAGTTAGTTAGTTAGTTAGTTAATGAGTTAGACATTTGGGAGTGACAGTTTCTGGGATTTATAGTTAACACACAATCATCCTGGACTCTTGCAACAATGGAATTGAGCCAAACTTGGCATATTGAACTCTCTTTACCAACAGAAAGTACAGAAAGGGTTTGCTTGGGAATTGACCTTGAGTTTGGAAGTTGTAGTTCACCTACACCCAGAGCTCACTGTGGACTCAAACAATGTTATGTTATGTTGGGTTATGTTGTTGTTTGTTTTCTATCCAGAATCCCAATGTTGGAAGGAGGCTCACCACTTTAAGGTCCCTAGAACAGGCATGGGAAAACTTCGGCCCTCTGGGAGCTTTGGACTTCAACTCCCACCATTCCTAACAGCCTGAGGCCCTTTCCTGCTTAAGTGGCTGAGGGGGGGGGGGGGAGGAAATGGGCCTGAGGCTGCTAGGAATGGTGGGAGTTGGAGTCCAAAACACCTGGAAGGTCCAAGTTTGCCCATGCCAGCTTTGGACAGAGACCTCTTCCTCCCGCTTCCCCTTCGCGCCCTTTCTTCCCCCTCCTGCCAAACACTTACTTTTTCTTCTCCACTCCACTCGCTCTGCTCGCTTTGCCTTGCTTTGACATGACCCATGCAGGCCCTACTGCGCAGACTCGCCCCACGTCTTCCTCCCTCCCCCCTCCCCTCCTGAACACGCTCACGCTGCCCCCTCGGTCTGCAAAGTGAGCAGAGCGAGGCTGGGAAGAAGGGAGCCCGAGTGGAGAAGAAAAAGTGTTCGGCAGGAGGGGGAAGAAAGGGTATTGTAGGTTCCAATCTCCCTCGGCACACCTGATGATTGCTTGCAGCACACTAGTGTGCCGCGGCACACTGGTTGGGAAACACTGCACTATGTGACATGACTTCTGTTCCTGGGTTATAAATATCATTTCCTAATTGGTTCTACCAGAAGATCATAGGAAAAGGCTATTACATTGCAAAACCTTGGTTTTTGCGGGACATCCTGCAGCACATTTGACGATAGCTTTTCAATGAGTGCCTCATAGAGTCTCAATCAATTCATTATAGTTTGTGGCAGCCACAAAAGCAAACTTTCTGGAGTATAACAACTACTTTCAAAGGAAGTACCAGACAATTAAACAGGAAATAATACTTTCAAACCAGGAACAGAAACATTTTCAAATTTTGTTACATAGTGTTATTGTTTCAGAGGGAGCATAGAGCAGCCAGACTAAACTGGCAATGCCTGCATAGCTGGATCCAGAATCTGACTCTCTATTTAATAGCCTTGTATGTACCCCAGAGGGAATTTCTCGGCACATCAATTATGCCTAACAGCGTAGAGCAAAACAGGATACAATTAAAACTGGGTGGATTGCAATTGCCTTCTTATCTGCTGCCATACATTAATGACAGTTTTGTAGTGATGTGAACTTATCACAACCTCCAAGCACATGCAAAATGGGAAATCATGAAAGGAGAGGCAGGATGGTTGCAGTTTATTTTATTTATTTATTTCGTATTGAAAACATTGCATAAATTAGTATAAAATTTATAAAAATAGAAGGTGCACAAGCGGCTAAATATCTTTTGGCCAAAAACAGACAACAGTAATGGCATTGTCTGTAGCCTCCAACAATTCCTCCTCTGAACATGACGCAGGGCACAGTGGACAAGCATACAGATGCAGAGTTGTATGTTCTGCTCCACAGTCGCACAAGGTATGGGATTCTTTTAGGTAGTGCCATTTTGCCAGGTTGTCTTTTGATCTGCTCACTTCATTTCTGAGTCTATTCAGGGACTTCCAAGTTGCCCATTCTTGGTTTGCCCCTAGAGGAAGACCCTCGTGGGGGGGGGGGGCATCCAGTTGGGATTTCCTGGTTTAGCTGCCCAGAGGGATACCCTTGCTGTTGCTGGGGGGATGCCAAGAGGAGTGGTAGTTCTCATAAAGCTTTTCCTTGATTTGAGTCTACTTGGAGGAGGCTGGTAGCCATGTAGTGGGTGGCTTTCACAGTGTTCAACCTTATTTCGCCAACATTTAGCAGCACCTTCCCGTCGCACAATTTGGGGGGGGGGGGCAATGCCAGCTAGCTTGTAGTTTATCAACTGGTGTAGGTTTAAGACATCCTGTGATTATTCTCCATGTTTCCTTCAATGTTACGTTCACCTGCTTTGCGTGGACAGACTTATGCCAAACAGGGCAGGCGTACTCGGCAGTTGAGTAAGACAAGGCCCGGGCTGATGTCCTTATTAATTTTGGGTCTGTACCCCACGTGCTGCCAGTAAGTTTTCGCAGGATGTTATTGCGTGCAGCTACTTTGTGATTGGCATTCAAGCAGTGTTTCCTATATGCTAGTGTTCGATCTAAGGTGACACCGAGATATTTGGGATGGAAACAATGTTCAAGCTCGACCTTCCCAGGTGACTTTCAATTTCCTGTTGGCTTCACGGTTGCGTAGGTGGAAAGCACACACTTGTATCTTGGCAGGGTTAGGCTTCATGTGGTTATCTTTGTAATAGCTGGAGAGATCTTTCAAGGCATTCGTAAGTTGAGTTTCAACTGTTTCAAAGTCTTTTGCTTGTGTTGTTAGGCTAAGGTCACTGGGAAGTGGCGCAGCTGGCTAAGTGTCAGCTGCATAAGATCTCTCTGACCTGTAGGTCATGAGTTTGAGGCCTGCCCAGGTTGGGGTGGGTGCCCGACCTTAAGTGTAGCCTGCTGCCGACCTTTGCAGCCTGAAAGACAGTTCATTTGTCAAGTAGGAGATAAAGGTACCACATTAAGTGGGGAGACGCATTTTGACTGATTTATGATGCCATAAAGAACTCCAGGAATCGCTGAAAAGGAATGCGGAAGAGCAACAAGGGAAGCTGGAAAATGCTGAGAGAGATGAGGAGTGTGTCAGCTCCCCCTGGTGGCCAGAAATTTGTCAGAAGTTTGCCAGAAAATTGCCTCTTTGTTCGTCTTTGTTCGTCAAATATATGTATATGTTGAACTGCAGGGATTGTCTGCAAGTATATGTACTGTAATCCGCTCTGAGTCCCCTTCGGGGTGAGAAGAGTGGAATATATATATGAAGTAAATAAATAAGGTCATCAGCATATATAAAACTCTTTGTGAGTGGTGGTTGTGGCTGATTGTTAGTAAAGATATTAAACAAGGTAGGTGCAAGAATGCTGCCTTGGAGTAAGGTTGCAGTTTATGTAATGTGTTGGACTAAGGGCGCATCTACACTGTAGGATGAATGCAGTTTGGTACCACTTTAAGAATGGATTCAATCAGGGCCGTAGCCAGGATTTTGTTTCGGAGGGGGCTGAGTTTGGTTCGGGGGGGCTGAGACTGGGTGGAAGAGGGTCTACCCTAGCAAATCTTTTGTATTGTTATCCCAATAACCCCATTTTGTCACTTAGTGTAATTTTAACAATGTTTTAATGATGTTTTTTAGTATCATTTTTGTTATTTCTATGGTTATAGCATTGTTTTATTTTGTTCGTGAGTCGGCATGAGTGTTGCCTGCCGATCACTATGTATGTCTTGTAACCCGCCATGAGCCCTCGGGAAGAGGCGGAATACAAATGCAAATAATAAAATAAAAATAAAAATTAATGTGGGATATAATGAGCATGGTGATCAGATCATGATATGAATAAACATAACAGTTTAAATAATGTACCAGTAAGGCCTTTCGCGGACCACCCTGAGAATTTCGGGGCTGAAGCCCCTTAGCCCCCTGGCTACATGCCTGGATTCAATGCTACTGAATGATGAGAGCTGCAGGTTTGCGAAGTCTTTAGCCTTCTCTGCCAATGAAGGCTGGTGCCTCACTAAACTGCAGTTCCCATGATTCCATTGCATTGAAGTGGTGTCAAACTGCATTAATTCTTCTGTGTAGATGCACCTCTTGTTCTCCACGTCATAAGCCCACACGCTCCAGATGTACCAAACTGCAGTCCCCACCATCCCTGGCCACTTTTAGTGATAGCACTTGTAGTCCAAGATCCTTGCAAGTTGGGGAGCTCATCTCCTCCATGGATTTGAGAGACTGAAAAACACAGAAGAGTGACTTGGGACATTTCCCGCTTTGTGAGGCTCCGCAGAGGTTTGCGGCCATCTTGGCTGCCTTGTCGTTTAGCCTTTCTTCACCAGCGGAGCCGCCATTTTGGCCAAGAGCCAAAAATTGCTGAGGAGAATTTTCCTTTCTCCTTAAATAATTAATAGGTAGTCAATCACCAATTAGAACAAAAAATATAATAAATAAATTAATAAATGGTGTGAACAATCAACACCAATACGAAAAACATTAATAATAATTAATAAATGGTGGAACAAATCTCCACTAAGATGATGAATATAGAAATAATAATTAATGATGTAACAAATAATCATCAATATAAGAATAATAGTAATAATAATAGATAAGAATAATATTATAGATAAGTTAATAGTAAGTAAGAGATAAGATTCCTATCTGTCGCACACGGCGGAAAAAAAAAGGATCTGGTGGCAGCCCTCCCACTGGCTATATATACTCAAGGGAGTGGGCGGGGCTTCCATTTAAAGTGATATTATCTTTCTAAAAGATTCCGAACTGTCTGCGCAGGCGCAGGAATTACATAAGTACATATTAACAGAAGACCACGACAGGGAATAAGAAGTTCCCACGGTGATCTGATAAATACAGCAAATGCCCTTTGCCTTGAGAAAGACATGAGTTGTTTCTTTCCCCTCTGGAAAACTGCACCTCATTTTCCCCGAAGCCATTCCCAAAACAATGACAGGTGTGTCACCTTAGCCAAAGCGTCTTCACGCAGATCTAGCCAGACAGACTTGTAGGACAAGATCCCCCACCTTCCTCCTCCTCCTCCAAAGGCTTAAAAACAGATTATTGTGGGAACAAAGAATCAATCTAACATAACTCCTGATATGGCGAAACTCCATGGTTGCATATACACTGCAGAATTAATGCAGTTTGACAGCACTTGAACTGCCACGGCTCAATGCTATTAATTAAACCACGGGAGTTGTAGTTTTACCAAATCTTTTGACTTCCCTGCCTCACTAAACTATAAGATCTCGTAGCGTGGAGCCATGGTGCTGTCAAAAGACATTAATTCTGCACTGTAGATGCACCTTAGGGCACCCACCCACTTCCTAAGCCCTAACATGACCTTCAGCACAGCATTTTTCCTTGCAACCCAACCAATGCTGCATTTCTATAACTGTCACTTTAGCAACTAGGATGCCTACCGACATTATGGGAGACTTTCAGTAACTCAGGCAATGGCTGGAGGATGTTTCAAGCAGCCGTGTATTAAACCTATTACAGGCCAACTTCTGTAACCAAGTTGTATTGTTTAATTATGATTTTTAAAGGATTGAATTGCTGTTGTGTTTTTTACATGTTTTATTAAGTTATGTGTGCATGTATTTATTTGTTGGCATTGAATACTTGCCTTTTATGATGTTAGCCACTCCTCTATGGGGAGATAGGGCAGGGTACAAATAAAGTTGTTTATTATTATTATTATTATTATTATTATTATTAGATACATAACAAGTTTAGTACACAGCAAACAAGATCACCATGCTTTCTTTTGTATTTGATCACATGTGAGACACTTCCCAAGTGTTTAGGACTGTGTGATGTATCGGAGAATAATGCGTGCAGATCCAAGTAGGGTGGCCTTTTGCAGCTAACAGATGGTAATTTTGTCAGCACCAATTGTTTTTAAGTGCAGGCCAAGGTCTTTAGACACTGCATCTAGTGTGCCAATCACCACTGGGACCAACATCAATGATCCATACTTGTTTTTCCTCCACAATTGTGAGGTCAGGAGTATTGTGCTCCAAAACTCTTGTCAGTCTGAATTTGGAAGTCCTAGAGCAGGGGTGATCATTAGGTAGATCGTGATCTACTGGTAAATCGCGTAGGGCGTCCTGGTAGATCGCAAGCAGGGCGGGAAGAAGGCTCAGTCCCGCCCCGCAGGCTCCCAATGCCGCCCAAGTGCAGAAGGAGGTTGGACTGGATGGCCCTTGGAGGTCTCCTCCTATTCTAGGAACCCATTGTTGTTGTTGTTGTTGTTATTATTATTGTCAGAGGCTGAATGGCCATCTGTGAGGAATGCTTCAGTTGTGTTTTTCCCTTATGGCAGGAGGTTGGACTGGATGGCCCTTGGAGGTCTCCTTCTACTCTAGAAACTTGTTGTTGTTGTTGTTACTATTATTAGTAGTAGTACCAGAGGCTGAATGAATATTATCATCATTATTATTATTATGAATAAATTCAGGGACTTATTATACTCACATTTAGTTGAATTCAGTCTTAAAATATATTATATGGCTCTCACTGAAATAAATTTCCAAATATTTTGCTTTTATGGCTCTCTGAGTAGTGGGTAGGTAGATCATTTTGACTTGGTTGTATTATAAGTAGCTCGCATGCTGAAAAAGTGTGAGCACCCCTGTCCTAGGTCATGTGGCCAGCATAACTGCATGGAGCACTGTTACCTTCCTGCTGAAGCGTCACCTATTGATCTACTCACATTTGCATGTTTTGGCAGAAGCTGGGGCTAACCGTTGGAGCTCACTCCGCTCTCCAGATTTGAACCACTGAACTTTTGGTCAGCAAGTTCAGCAGCTTTTTTTAAATAACTTTGGGCTACTGGTACTGGATTGTGCTGCTGCTAATAAGTTGTACATTTATGAAGAGGGTCTTTTGCTAATAAAGACCACTCACCCAACAAATTTCCCTCTCAAAGAATAGATTACTCCCACTTCCTGCTGTCTCACCCCCTCTCTTGACTATGAGTTGCTTGTAAGTTGGATGTTTGTAACTTGGGGACTGCCTATCTATTAATTTTAATTGAATTGTGTTTTATCTGTGTGTTTTGACTATGTTGTACTTTTTCTCAAGCCATGTGGAAAGGTGGGGAACAAAGAACGTTGTTGTTGTTGTTGGGTTGCAACTTTGAGAAACCGCCTTAGCTGGATGTTCTCTTTCCACAGTTTTGATCTGTCCACAAGGACCCTCACATCCCAGGTCATCACCAAGGTACAAGGCTCAGTGGTCCAGTTACAGCATCTCAGCAGCTGGTACTGAATTGTTCTTAAGATATGTTTTTACCAGGGTTGGAGAACTGTGTTGCTCTCTGTATACTGCTGGACTGCAATTCCAACAGCCTTAGCCAGCACAGCCAATAGTCAGAGATGATGAAATGCAATACAGCAACATCTAAGACAGAGGTCCCCTTGCATATTGAGTATCAAAATGGTTATAAGCACACCTCGTAGTTTCCCTCTCCCTCTTCACCTTGGATCCATGTAGACAAAAGGTAGAATATAAAGAAAATCATAACGTAACCATCATGTTTTTAAAAAGCACGTTGTGTTCCTATTTAATTTTTTTGTTCTTTTTATACAATTGGCAAATAAATCCAATCACTGTAAAAAGGGGTGGGAACAAAAATCCCTGAAAGATAAAGCCACAACCCTCTTACAAAGGTACCCTCCCCCAAGTCCTGCATGCTACCAAGTCACGGGAAAGCCTGTTGTTTTAAAGCTGGGCCGACAACTCCGGAGTCATCGGCTGAGCTTGGCCTTGGCTGCGTGCCGCCTGGCGATGCCCAAGCGCAAGGGCAAAGGGTCTGCTGGATGGTTTGGCTGTGCGAGGCGCGGGATCCGGGCCTCAGTCTGCTTTCGTACCAGCGACTCCAGGAGTTCTGTCTGGCGGTTCATGAGTGCAATGATCTGTTCCGTGTCCATGCGATCCCGCTCGCGGTCCTCCAGATCCGCCTTGGCATATTCTCCCAGAGCTGTCAGGATCCGGTCAGTGGCCATTTCGACGCGCCTATCAGCTGCCTGAGTAATCTCCAGGGCCATGTCTTGCCTGTTTCTCCTCTTCCGCTTCCGGATGTTGTCCAAGCGCTCCGCAGCAAAAGACCTTGCAGGAGGAGGTATGGGGCTAGGGGCAGGAGACACAGCCCCATCTGAGGAAAAAAGCAAGACCAAAAACAAGATTCAGGCTACCACCATCATAGAATAATAGACATGAGAGTAAAGAGAGAATCCCACAGGCCAGGCCTTTTCAGCCTATGGTCCTCAAGGTGCTTTGGATTTCAGCTCCCAGAATTCCTGACCTTTGAACAAGTTGGATAGGGATTCTGGAAGTTGGAGGCCCAAACACTTGGAGGGTTGCAGGTTGAAGAGGCCTGACATAGACCATCTATCTAAACTCCCATCAAAGCTGGAATTTGCATGTTCAGAAGCATCGTGCTCCAATTCAATACATCCATTTCTACGCTTAGCCCTCTGGGACCTGTAGTTCCTTAAGAGGACGTGCAACACAGCGCTGCCTAGATTGATCCATCCTGACTAGCTTTAACATAGAGCATCTACTTCTTTGCAAAGCCCCCTGGGACCTGTAGTCCCAGAAGAGGACGCACACCCCATCGCGACCTACAAACTTTCTCTTTGGGTATTTTTCCCTCTTGGTTCACCCCTCCTTCCACCTCCTAACCAAATCAACCTAACAAGACCATCCCAGGCAAAACACTGACCGGTTTGCGAGTGTTTGTTGCTTTTCTACTAAAAACAATACACCATTGTATGTTTACATCTGTGATTTTGCTACATTGTAATATTGTTCTTTGTGATATATGCATTGTATTTACCTGTTTGGCTTTTTTCCCCAGGACATGTTGTATTTATAACATATATGTGATGCCATGTTATGAACTTATGTGATGCTGCTTATGTGATGCTGCTGATATGATGCTGCTGATGTGATGCTGCTGATGTGATGCTACTTTTGCGATATTGCCCTTTTGATTAGAAGTTTGCATACCATATGTGGATATTACAGTCAGTTTGTACATCAATAGGATACAATATAATATGTATATAGCTATTCATTGATGCCTTGTTGATGTGTTACTGTCCTATGGATACTTTTTTCTGACTAGAACTTTGTGCCTTGCGTTGCCCATAGCTCACTTTGTGTTTTGTTGGATTCTGAGAACTACCGTTCAAAAAGGTTTTTTTTACAGCTTTGCATACATATAAATCCTCAAGTTGCACTTACAACAGAAAAGACAAAATAAAATGTGTCTAACTTGGGCCCCCTTGCTGATCAAAAGGTTGGCGGTTCAAATCCAGGAAGCGGGATGAACTCCCGCTGTTAGGCCCAACTTCTGCCAACCTAGCAGAATGCAAATGCGGGTAGATCAATAGGTACTGCTTCTATGGGAAGGTAACGGCGCTCCATGCAGTCATGCTGCCTACATGACCTTTAAGGCAGTGTTTCTCAACCAGTGTGCCGTGGCACACTAGTGTGCCGTGAGCGATCATCAGGTGTGCCGCGAGAAAAGCTCTCTGCCCCCCTTCCTTTCCCCCTCCTCCTGCTGAACTCCTGCTGCTTGGGGGAGGAGGAGGAAGGGCCGGGCGGCCGTTTCCCCAGCCAGCCTCCAATCCGCCATGACTCCCACCATGACTCTCGCCCCTCGCTCGCTGAAGCCGCGCGGAGGACCCCCGCCCACTGAAGCCTGTCCACCGCTCATGCTCCTCTGTGCGAGAGCTGAAGTCGGGGGAGGGGGCAGGGCATGGCGCCCCCCCCCGGCTTCAGCGCTCACACAGCTTTGCCAGCCTTGAGGGGCAGTGCCAAGCCAGCAGTGGCAGAGCCAGCACAATGCTGGCTTGGCACTGCCCCCTCAAGGCTGGCAAAGCTGTGGGAGAACTGAAGCCGGGGAGGGGGCAGGGCATGGCACGGCCTGGCTCATCCCCCTCCCCCGGCTTCGGCACTCCCCGCAGCTGCTCCCAGCAGGCCACCATCCCCCAGCCGTTGTTTACAGTGTTAGAGTGTCATTTTGTGTCATTTTGGTTGGTGGTGTGCCCCATTTTTTTAATGTTAAAAGTGTGCCGCAGCTCAAAAAAGGTTGGGAAACACTGCTTTAAGGTATCTATGGACAACGCTGTCTCTTTGGCTTAGAAATGGAGATGAGCACCACTCCTCAGAGTCGGACACAACTAGACTCAATGTCAAGGTGTAGAACTTGTTTCATTTCAAGAATCAAATTGCAAACTCAAGAGCTCAGAAAAGTCACATTTTGGCACTACAACTCCTACAACCCTCCAGCCCAGAGCTTCTTAAGCTTTTTCAACTCTCAACCCCTTTTTAACCAATAAATAATTGTGCTGTATGGCCATGTTCCAGAAGCATTTTCTCCTGATGTTTCGCCCACATCTATTGCAGGCATCCTCAGAGGTTGTGAGGTCTGTTGGAAACTTGGCAAGTGAGGTTTATATATGTGCGAAATGTCCAGGGTGGGAGAAAGAATTCTTGTCTGCTTGAAGCAAGTGTGAATGTTGAAATTGGCCACCTTGATTAGCATTTAATTTAATTAGCATTTAATATCAGACTACACAGAAAAGCCATTGAAATGCGCAAGCATGTGGACAATTTCAACAGAAAGGAAAAAACCGGGAAATGAACAAAATCTGGCTAATAGTATTAAAAACCTCTAAAATCAGGACTGTAAATAAAGAGCAACACTCAAAAAAACAGGGGAATTCTAGACAAGAATCAATCAGGGCCAGCTAACACCTCCCAACAAGGATTGCCCATGCAGCAATCAGCCAGGCTTTGAAGCTACAAGGTCATTCAATGCTAATCAAGGTGGCCATCTGCAACATTCACACTTGCCTCAAACAGACATGAGTTCTTTCTCCCACTCTGGACATTCCACAGATATACAAACCTCACTTGCCTAGTTTGCAACGGACCTCACAACCTCTGAGGATGCCTGCCATAGATGTGGGCGAAACGTCAGGACAGAATGCTTCTGGAACATGGCCATACAGCCCGGAAAACTCACAGCAACCCACTTGACAGACTCCTAGAAGGGAACATTCAATCTCTGAGGATGCCTGCCATCAATTCAAGCAGCACAGAAATGCAATTTCCTTGAATGCAGAACAGTAATTGCTCCAAATCTAAAAGTGATGTGTTCTTACCTGGTGTTGAGGCAGAGCTGCTTGGTTTATCGCAGGGAACAGATGGCAGTAGAAGAACCGGGCTGTTGACTTCTGTCATTTGAGGAGAAAAAAACAAAAATTGTTTAGTATTGGGAAGGCAGTGGGTGTATATTCAAAGCAGGAAACAAAACTCTTAAAGCAGAAGTCCTGAATATTGGTCCTATTGTTTGGGCCTTTTGGGAGGTGCAGTTTAAAACTTCTGAAGAACCAAAGGTTGAGAACAACTGCTCTAAATTAGATACAAGTAATCCTACTGTTTTATCATGCCATAAAACATTCACACAGAATATAATGGGGCCAATATGCATATAGGCAGAATAAGAATGAAATTCAGTGAAAAATATCTCCACATTGCATTTCCAGACATAAATGCGGTCCTTGTGTAATGAAGAAGCGACAGAGACCAAAGACTGGATCCAGCTTGCCTGTCCTGGGATGCACACACTATCCCACTCCCTTGCTTTCCAACAGTTCAGTGCACACAACTTGCTCAATGTACATTTAAAAACTGTATAAAAATATTGTATATGTTGTATATGTTGGGGGAAGCAACCTTCTCAACCCTCCTCTATATGATGTTTATCTGTTTGTAATGTATCGTTTTATAACCTGAAATATATGTCTTATTTGATTTGCAGTTTCCTTATCTCTATAGAACTAAAGCAGTGGGAGGGGCTGCATGTCACATGACTGACAGTGATAGTTTAGAACAGGGGTGGGCAATTATTTTTTCCAAGGGGCCACACGAGAGCCAAAAAATATTATGGAGGACATAAAGGCTGAACTACATTCTAATCTACATAATTTATTTATTTACTATATTTATATTACACATCATTAACATATTAATATATCAAGAAATATTCATATATTATTAGTATTAATATCAATTATTATATTATAGTATATCTATATAGACATTATAATATATTGAAATTATAATATAATATTATATTAATTATATTATTATTCTAAAATTATTATAAAATAATAATAAAATGAAATGAAATGAAATGAAATTCAAGACACAAGGTGCGAACCAAGATAGAGGCTAACATCCTCAAGAGAGGAAGGATCCCAAGATGGAATGGCACAATGGACCCAGCCCAGAGAATGACAAAGCAGACCCAGCCACCGCCGCAGCAGAGCAGAGCAGCAGACGATCGGAGGCTGCAGGCCTCCGCCCACTCTCACCCCCAACCGTTCCCCAGCAGATTGCCCTGCCATGGAGTGCCTGCTATCCCTGGAGGCGACCCGGGCCTGCAGGGGGAGCAGTCGGCGATCTGAGGTAGCTGATCACCCTGGCGACCCGGAAGACAATAAAGTCTTCCGGGTTGCCAGGGCAATCAGCCGCCGCAGGTCGGCGACTGCTCCCGCTGCAGGCCTGGATCGCCTCCAGGGATGGCAGGCACTCTAAAGCTGCCGCTATCCAACACAGGCCCCACAGAGTCCGCGATGGGATGGCGGCAGCGGCACCCCTTCCTCTTGGCCCCACCCCCGACGCCCCCGGGCTGGACAGAATCAGCTGCTGGGCCACATCCGGCCCGCAGGCCGTAGGTTGCCCTTCCCTGGTTTAGAATGATCAGGTTTAAACAGGGCGACAGGGGTATCAGTTGAGGAATGACTGTTGAAGAAGTGTGTTGGTTTTCTGAGTGAAGTATAGAAGCCTGTCAGAGTGCAGCAGCTCATGTTAGGAAGTTAGAAACTGTTGAGGCGTGTGTTTTATTTCAAAGCAAACTCTTATTAAAAAGAGATGTATAAAGTAACATAGTTTATGAAGAAACTGTTAAAGATTTTACGTTTAAGTTACAAACTCTCTGAAACGTTACTGAAGTTTTAAACTCTTGACAAGAAATGTGCCTGTATTTTCTGGTGTCAAGCTTTTTGCAAAATAGATACTCTGCCTCTACTACTCCCATAATTCCTTACCACTGGCCAGATTTACAAATTATAAACTTATGCAATAATAGAATTGCAAAACATGCCCAAGGGGCCAAAGGGAGAGCCATATGTAGTCCATGCTCTGATTACACCCCATATAGACTACTGCAACGCGCTCTACATGGGGCTGCCTTTGAAGACTGTTCGGGAGCTACAAATGGTCCAGTGGGTGGCAGCCAGATTGCTCACCAGAGTGGTGTACAGGGAGCATACAAACCCAGATCTGCTTCCGAGCACAATTCAAAGTGCTGGCTTTACCCTATAAAGCAGGGATCGGCAATTACCGGCCCTCCAGGTGTTTTGGACTTCAACTTCCAGAAATCCTAACAGCTGGTAAACTGGCTAGGATTTCTGGAAGTTGAAGTTCAAAACACCTGGAGGGCCGGTAATTGCCCACCCCTGCTATAAAGCCTAAACAGTTCTGGTCCAGCTTATCTGGCTGAACCTATCTCCCTCTACGAACCACCACGGAGTTTAAGATCATGTAGGGAGGCCCTGAACTCAGTCCAGCCTCCCTCGCAGGCGCAATTGGCAAAGATGAGAAACCGGGCTTTCTCAATGGTGGCCCTTCGGCTGTGGAACTCTCTCCCCAGGGATATTAGATCAACCCCCTCCCTCCTGACCTTCCGCAAGAGAGTGAAAATCTGTGGTTGTGACCAAGCCTTTAGAGAACTTGTGCAATAGAAAGAATTGGAACAATGTGCAGTGACCATTGGAACGGCCCATTCGTGGATTACGTGTTTAACTCATGGATTACTCTTTATGTATTGTTTTTAAATGTTTAAATTGTTTTTAATGTACTTTTAAATTCTATTTTAATATTTATTTAAATGTGCATTGTATTTTAAGGCATCAAATCATTGCCTGTATGCCGCCTTAAGTCCCCTCCGGGATGAGAAAAGTGGGGTAGAAATGCAATAAATAAATAAATAAATATGTCAATATGTTTATTACATTAGCATTTTTCCTTATCTATGTTCATGGTGGCAAACACAGTTTTCGTACCTGTTAACCCACAACAACCCTTGTAAAGGAGGTTAGACTCAGGAGGGAGGGAGCGGCTTGGGAATCCACAGTGAGCCCCATGGCCAAATGGCGATTTGAGCCCAGGACTATCCTAATCTATGAGATGGAGGGAGCAGTCTCCAGGCTTCAAAGACGATGATTTGTTTTTGCTAGAATCTTGAGACACACTCAGAGCGACATGGGGAGCTTTGTGGAAGATTGGAGATTAAATCAAGGTCGTCTAGTACAAATCCAACAATCCAACCTCTGCATCACACAAAATAATACAATATTATACTAATCATAATATATTATAATTATATATTTTATACTAGCTGACCTGGCCACGCGTTGCTGTGGGATTTTTTAAAATTGGGGGCTGTGTGTGTAGTTATGTATATGTGTACATGTATGTGCGTGTATATGTGTGTACTTATGTATATGTGTGTTTGTATATGTATGTGCGTGTATAGGTGTTGATGTGTGTAAGTACAGGTGTGTTTATGTATGTATGTATGTATGTGTATATTTGTATATTTCTGTGCATGTATATATATGTGTATATGTGTTTCTGTGTTCCTTTCTTCCCCCCTCTATCCTTTCTTCCTTCACTCCTTCCTTCTATCCTTTCCTTCCTTTTCCCTCCCCTCCTTTCTGCTATCCTTCCTTTTTCCTTCCTTTCTTCTCCCCTCTTTCCTTCCTTCCTTAACTCCATCCTTCTATCCTTTCCTTCCTTTCCCCTCCCGTCCTTCCTGCTATCCTTCCTTTTTCCTTCCTTTCTTCTCATCTCCTTCCTTCCATCCATTCTTCCTTCTATCCTTCCTTTACTTTCTTCTCCCTTCCTTCCTTCTTTCCTTTCCCTTCTTCCTGCCATTCCTCCCCTTTCTGTATCAGTCCTTGCTCCCTTGTCTCAGTCCCTCCATTCCTTTCCCTACCTTTCCCTACCACCACCAACAGTCCGACTCTCTAAACTGCCAGGGGGGTGGGGTGGGGGCTCCCAGCCTACATTCTAACTGAGGGAGTATTTGCATAATCCCTCTAATTGGTCAGCTCCACTAACATTCCGACACTGTAAACTGCCAGAGGGAGGTGGTGTGGGGCATCATGGGAGTTGTAATCCATAATGGGTTTTTTTGGATTTGTGGCCGTTGGCTCTTTTTTGGGTGGGGGTATGTGTTTTGGTAAGCATACCTCTTAGGGTTTTCTGGGTATGTGGGCTGTTTTTGTGTTTCTGCCTTGTGTGGTTTCTTTGTTTATAAGACAGGACCCATGACATGGAGGATTTTATATATATAGATTATATGTAGTACTACTAATAATATTACAGTACAATGGTATAGTACAATATAGTAACATACAATACTGATATTGTGCTATGCTAATATAATATTGTACCTATATATATCTTGTAAGCCGCTCTGAGTCCCTTTCGGTGTGAGAAGGGCGGCATATAAATGTTGTAAATAAATAAACAAATTCTCCAGATTCCCATAGTACCAGATGTTTCAAAAAGACGTACCAGATTTGAAATCACTTTCTCTCTGCAATCACACACCACTCAGGAATTAAACTCTTACCACTTGAAAGGGTTTCAAATGATTACTGGTTGATGCCTCTCCCAGGGCATAAGCAGCCTCTGACCTGAGTCATTCGCAAGATGGAGACCCCACAACATCAGGCATTTTGTGTTCTGCAGTTCAACATAACCAAATCTGTAATTGCGATGCAGCATGTGTTTCAATGGCATTTTAGCATTGATCCACCAGTGCCAAAGAGCATTAGTCATCAGTACCAACAATTTGAGGAAATAGGCTGTTTATGTAAGGGGAAGAAGAGTACAAGGCGACCACACACAAAACAGTTTCTTTTGTGGCGACCACACACAAAATGCC
The DNA here is from genome assembly GCA_030556195.1 of Anolis apletophallus. Classification (NCBI taxonomy): domain Eukaryota; kingdom Metazoa; phylum Chordata; class Lepidosauria; order Squamata; family Anolidae; genus Anolis; species Anolis apletophallus. The sequence goes on along the minus strand of JARBWK010000001.1, from coordinate 184,846,139 downwards.
ATCTTGCAAATGACTGAGACCAGGAGCTGTTTGTGTACTGGGAGGAGCATCTAGAAGCAATCCTTTGAAAGAGTTTCATTCATAGACAGTTTGTGATTGTACAGATATAGCAATTTCAAATCTGGTCCATATTTTTTAAACATACTGTATGTCAAAAAAAAAAGCTTTTGCTGTTAAGCAGAGGAAGCACATAATTTCCATGCAATAATGACAATAATGGCATCTCCAAGTGGGAAAGAGAACCACCATTGGTACTAAAAAACCAAACCCTATGAGGAACGGTTTAGGATTCTGGGTGTGTTTAGCTTGGAGAAAAGACAGTTGAGACAGGACAAGATAGTAATGTTTAAGTATTGTATATACTCGAATATAAGCTGAGTTTTTCAGCCCCTTTTTAGGCTGAAAAAACCCCACTCGGGTTATACTCAAGTCAAAGTTATTTATTATTTTATTGTTGTTGTTGTTATTATTATTACATTATTTTACTCTATTTTTTATTACACTTACATTATTTTACTCTACAACTATTGTTTTATTTATCATTTTACTTTATTATTGTTGTTACATTTATTTTACTCTATTATTATATTTATTATTTTACTCTATTATTACTGTTATTATTACATTTCTCTTTATTTTACTGTCTTTATTATTATTGGAAGGATACATATTATTACATTTCTCTTTATTTTACTGTCTTTATTATTATTGGAAGGATACATAGGCATATTTACATTGAAGAAAGTTAGAATAATGGTTTAATCAGAGTTGGACAGTCTTATTTTAAATTACAATTTTATGTAAATATTCCAAAACATTTAACCTCCGGATGCCTCAATTAATGTCATTTCATTGATATCTATTTTTATTTTGAAATTTACCAATAGCTGTTGCATTTCCCACCCTCGGCTTATACTCGAGTCAATGTGTTTTCCCTGTTTTTGTGGTAAATGTAGGTGCCTTGGCTTATATTTGGGTTGGGTTATACTCGAGTATATACAGTATTTGAAAGGGTGTCACATTGAAAAGGGGGCAAGCTTGTTTTTTTGCTATTGTAGAGACTAGGACACAGAGCAATAGATTCACATTGCAGGAAAAGACATTCTTTTCACAGAACCCTAGAGTTCAAGGGAACCCTGGTTGAGAAACACTGCTTTAATCACTATACCATATAGGCTGGGACTGGTAAATTTACTTTTTTGGACTACAACTTCCAGTGAGTAGTTCATTGCCATGCTGGCTGTGGGATTCTCAGAGCTGCAATCCATAATGTAACATTCTCAAGCTCTGCTCCCTCTCAGTCACTCCTCCCAACATGAGAGATTGAATGTACCTTATTTACTCAAGTATAATGTGCCATCAAATGTAATGTGCACTTCAATTTTGAAGGTACACACTGCAAAAAAAAGGATTAGCTCTTGATTGCAATGCACCCAACAGCACAGGCATATCAGGTCAGAAAGGCAGGCAGCATGAATGAAGCCATTCCCTCCAAGCCTTTTCACGCTTGGAGGGAATGTGCGTGAATCTAATCAAATGCTTATCTCAATTTTAGCAATGTAAAAAATTGGAAGCCCCTCTCCCGTGGCGCTGACCGAAAGGTTGGCGGTTCGAATCCAGGGAGTGGGGTGAGCTCCCGTCTGTCAGCTCCAGCTACCAATGTGGGGACATGAGAGAAACCTCCCACAGGATGATAAAACATCCGGGCATCCCCTGGGCAACGTCCTTGCAGACGGCCAATACTCTCACACTAGAAGTGACTTGCAGTTTCTCAAGTCGCTCCTAACACGAAAAAAAGCAATGTAATTTAGCCCAAAAAGGTGAGCATTAAACGCAAGTAAATATGGTACTTTATAGAGAAGCCAATAATTTAATACAAAAAGGGCCAGATAGAATTTATGCATGCTATATCCCATTTGAAACCACTCTAATTGTCCATACTACAGAATCCTGGGATTTGTAGTTTGACAAGATATGCAGAATTCAGTTGCAAAGCTCTAATCCACTTCTTGAACTACTGTACAGAAAGAGAGCTTGGATTAATTCTCTCTTATAGAGCAGCTCCCGGTACTTCTGCAAACTACAAATCTCAGGATTCCATAGGCAGAAGCTATGGCAATTAAGTGCTATGACTATATAGTAGGGATGCATACACTGAACCAATCTTGGCAGGAAAACCCTGTGATAGGGTTGCCATGCGTTGGAAACGACTTGAAGGCACACAATAACAGCTCCATGGAGCATTAAAATATACCGCTCACCCATGGGCAGTGTGACTGGCATTTCGTCAGGGGCTTCTTCCTTGATGCACCGCACAGGATACCCATCTCCCATACCAGAGGTCTCGCCTGGTGAGTCCATCCCCAGGACCACCACCTCCTGGTCGCCTGGACTGCCTCTCTTAGTCCCATCTCCCACGGCCACTACTTCTTCCTCTGTGGAACACTGAGACGTGGAGTCTGCCATAGACGCCCGGTGCTGACTTAAGCCGGCCAGTTTCTCCGGAGGCGGAATGTCAGTGTCATTTTCCAGCAAGTGGTCGAGCCGATCGTAGAAAAGCCAGGCCAGGTGCCCCTTCCCTGGAGAGTTGTTGGCCTTCGCTATCCGATAGTCTCGCCTTAATGTTTTGATTTTCGACCGACACTCCAGCGCCGAGCGCTTATGGCCTTTCTTAGCCATCTTGTTGGCAACAGCCTGAAAGGTTTCAAGGTTTCGGTGGCTCCTCAGGAGCTCCTGCTGGATCTCCCGCTCCCGCCAGATGACCAGGAGATCAATGACCTCAGGGTAGGTCCATGTAGTGCCTCGGTACTGCCGGTAGGGGGCTATGGTGGCCTCTGGAGTTTCAGTGGCTGCAGCTGGGGAGGGGGAGAGGAGAAAAAGTGAAAGCCCAACTGGAAAAATAACCCCCTACCAGTGCGAAGTTAGACTAGGACATAGCCTAGAAATGTGACTATTTTTTAGATTGCAATTCTGAGAATCTGCAGCCAGGACAAAGCTGTGACCCAGGTATGGTCATTCTAACCTATATATCTTATAGTAGATTGATTATTCTTTGTGTTACACCTGGAATCATAGAGTTGGAAGAAACTACAAGGGCCTTTCAGTCCAATCCCATCATGCAAGAACACATCAAAGCACCCCAGATAGTTGACCATCTAGCCTCTGCTTAAAAACCTCAACCTCTCAATCTGCATCTAGGAAGATTTCCCCAAATTCATCATTTTGAACACTTTGACTATCAGAAAATTACTGCAGGAGCATAGGTTTGCAGATTTATAATTACAGGCAGATATTATTATTTACAGATTTAATATATTCTCTTTATTTTTCCTTTCCCCCATCCTCCTGAAGTTGACCACTGAGACATTGGTTTTTTTTACCTTTTTAGCTTCCAGAGGATGTTGACCACAAAATTACGCTAAACACCTAGGAATTCCTAGAAAGATACTCCCTCAAATAAAAACAGCAATTGTTTTATTCAGTTTTTCACTTTCACAGGAAGAAAGTGAAAAGTGTTTCACTTTTAGGAAATACGGTGCGAACACTAAGCACAAATGAGCTACATGCAATAACATCCTGCGGAAACTTACTGGCAGCGCATGGGTTGCAGGCCCAAAATTAATCAGAACATCAGCCTTGGCCTTGTCTTACTCAACAGCTGAGTATGCCTGCCCCGTCTGGCAATGGTAGTCCACGCAACAGTCACCACAAGGTTGGACTATTGTAACGCCTTATATCAGAGCTGTCCAACTGCCGGCCCTGCAGGTGTTTTGGACTTCAAATCCCAGAAATCCTAACAGCTGGTAAACTGGCTAGGATTTCTAGGAGTTGAAGTCCAAAACACCTGCAGGGCCAGCACTTGGACAGCCCTGCCTTATATGAATGCCTCCCAAAGTCAACAACACAGAAGATTCGGATGGTCCAAAAGGTGGTGGCCAGGCTCCTATCGAGATCACCTATGAGGCCCCATATTACACCAATTCTACACCATCTGCATTGGTTACCAATAGAACAGCGGATCTCGTATAAGATACTGATCCTGACATTCAGAGCTCAAAACAGCCAAGGACCTTTATATCTTAGGGACCGCCTCATTCCTTTTTTCCACCAGCGGTCACCTTGACCTGCTCAGGAGAATCTTTTATACAGGGAATCTTTTATACGTGCACCTGGAAGCGACAAGGCGCAGAGCTTTTTCGATCTATGCTCCATTTCTGTGGAACTCATTGCCACCATATGTTAGAGCAGGGGTGGGCAATTATTTTTTCCAAGGGGCCACACGAGAGCCAAAAAATATTATGGAGGGCCGCACCTAAAGGCTGAACTACATTCTACATAATATCAATTGAATTTCTTTAATAATAAAAAGGCACTACATTGTGTTTTGATATATTAATAAGATTGATAAGAGTATATGTTATGAGCAATGAAAAAGAGAGGTTGTCATAGGAAAAATGATATTTATTCACTAAAATTTTATAAAACAATGGTTAACAAAATGTGAACATTTGTATCATTTGTGATTCATTATATCAGGGGTCAAGAACCTTTTTGACTCAGCAAAAGCAAAATATTTCGAAATTTATTTCAGTGAGAGCATAATAATAATGATGATGATGATATTCATTCAGCCTCTGTTAATAATAATAATAATAACAACAACAGGTTCCTAGAGTAGGAGACCTCCAAGGGCCATCCAGTCCAACCTCCTTCTGCCATAAGGGAAAAACACAATCAATGCACTCCTCACAGATGGCCATTCAGCCAATAATAATAATAACAACAACAACAGGTTCCTAGAGTAGGAGGAGGAGACCTCCAAGGGCCATCCAGTCCACCCTCCTTCTGCCATAAGGGAAAAACACAAAGCATTCCTCACAGATGGCCATTCAGCCATCTAGAACCAAACTTGGCACACTGAACTCTCATGAGACCAACAGAAAGTACTGAAAGGGTTTGCTGGGCATTTACCTTGAGTTTGGGGGAGCACTGTGGAGTCAAATAATGATGGATCAGGACCAAACTTGGTACAAATCCTCAATTTGCCCAAAGAGGCAGAAGAGAAGACGAGAAAGGAATGAAAGCACCCCCCGCCACACACTCCAGCCTTGGCCCCGCCCCTTTCCCGCTCTGGTCCCGCCCCCTCTCCATCGCTGCACTGCCGCTCTTTCCCTCCTCCATTCAGGTGGTGGAAGGGGGAAGGAATGAAAGGGGGAAAGAGGGAGGGAGGGAAGGAAACAGGAAGACAGGAAACAGAAGAAGGGAAAGAGCACCGAGGCAAGAGGAAGGGGGGAGCGCGTGAGGAGGAAGTGAAGGGAAGAGGAGGAGGGCGAAGGCATGCTCTTGCTCCTGGCCGCCTCCCCTTCTTCCCCCTCCCTTCCCTTCCCCTCCGCTTGCCTGCTTGCCTGCCTGCTTCTTCACATTTGTAGCCGCCCCAAAGGGAGCTTGCCTCCCTCTCTTCAGGACGAAGCCTTTAGGGAGCCAAGGGCTGGACAGCATCGGCTGACGGGCCAGATCCGGCCCACGGGCCTTAGGTTGCTTACCCCTGTGTTAGAGCAATGTCGGAGCTGCAATCCTTCGCACAAGCGCTCAAGACCTGGCTTTTTGGTTGCGCATTCAATTTGTAATCAGACCTAACGGTCAATAGTCACTGCTTGTTTTAAAATGTTTTTATATTGTGCAATGCTATTTTACTTTGTCAGTCCACCTTTGGTGGAAAGCGACTAATCAAGAAATAAAGTGAAATGGATTGAAATGAAATAAATCTGCCCATGCGAAGCAGGTGAATATAGCACTAAATGAGACATGTGTTAGAAATATTAAAAATCAACTAGGTATTTTTGGTTACAAAAATGTGAGTCAAGCACTAAGTGTTAGTAGGCCGAAGTTGGTTAGAGTTAGTGGGTCAAAACTAGTGTTGTCCTGAGGAGTGTGAGGTAAACCTCCGTGTGAAAGAAGACTCATGTGAGAAAACTCCATTGTGAAGGTTGCTGCGTGTAAAGCTACTATGTATTTGTTTATTTGTGTTATGAAAACCTAGTGAATGATGTGATTCATTGAAATGTATTTTAATTATGTTTATTATGTTTTTAATTTGAAACCATATTTTAGTTAGATATTTTATGTTGTATTTATTTATTTATTTGCTATGCTTCTATACCACCTCTCTCAGCCCAAAGGCGACTCGAGGCGGTGAACAAACGGCAGCAAGTGCCCATATACAATACATCATAATAAGATAAAAACAGTCATATAAAAACCATATAAATTAACAGTTAAAACTACAAAATACAAATCTCAGTTCCACAATCTTAAAATCGGTTTCCATTTCATCGTCATACTAATCCTTTGATCTCGATTAATTAAAGTTCATCTGCGAATGCTTGCTCGAACAGCCAAGTCTTGACTTTCTTACGAAATGTCAGGAGGGAGGGGGCCGATCTGATGTCACTAGGGAGTTCCAAAGCCGAGGAGCCACCACTGAGAAGGCCCTGTCTCTCATCCCCGCCAGACGCACCTGTAAAGCAGGCGGGACCAGGAGCAGGGCCTCTCCGGATTATCTTAAGCATCTTGATGGTTCATAGGGAGAGATGCGTTCGGACAGGTAAGTTGGACCAGAACCGTTTAGAGCTTTAAAGGCCAAAACCAGCACTTTGAATTGTGCCCGGTAGCAGACTGGTAGCCAGTGGAGCTGGCACAACAAGGGAGTTGTATGCTCCCTGAGTGCCGCTCCTGATATCAACCTGGCTGCTGTCCGTTGGACCAATTGAAGCTTCCGAGCAGTCTTCAAAGGCAGCCCCACGTAGAGAGCATTGCAGTAATCTATACGGGATGTAACCAGAGCATGGACTACTGTGGCCAAGTCAGACTTCCCAAGGTACGGGCGCAGCTGGCGCACAAGTTTTAATTGTGCGAATGCTCCCCTGGTCGCCGCCGAAACCTGAGGTTCCAGGCTCAGCGATGAATCCAGGATCACACCCAGACTGTGAACCTGCGTCTTCAGGGGAGTGTAACCCCGTCCAACACAGGCTGTAACCCTATGCCCTGTTCGGCCTTACGACTGACCGGGAGTGCCTCTGTCTTGTATGGATTCAATTTCAATTTGTTGTAACCCGCTTGAGTCCTCCTCAGGGTAGTGAAAGGTGGTATATAAATAAGGTAAATAAATAAAAATAGTTCTTGTAAATAGTGCAACCATATAATTTTACTACAAAGAAAAGCTTCCTATGGAACAGTTAACTTTGGTCTGTGTGTTTTTGTTCTTTTCATTACTTTGGGCTACTGGTGCTGGGTCACAGTGCTGCTAATAAGTTACTCTGTTATACATTTATGAGAAGGGTCTTTTGTTATTAAGCCCACTCACCCAACAACATGTAGAATGATCACGAGATGTCTTGAACCTGTTAATAGACCTGTTCATAGACACTATAAGCTAGCTGTTAATAGACACCTGTTAATAGACACTATAAGCTAGCTGGCATTGCCCCCCTGATGTGCAAACGAAAGTTGCTGCCAGTTGTGAGAGAAATAAGGTTGAGCACTGTGAAAGCCACCCACTACATGGCTACCAGCCTCCTCCTAGTAGACTTAAAGAGCTTAATGAGAACCACCACTCCTCTGAATGTTCCTCCAGCAACAGCAAGAATATCCCTGTGGGCAGTAAAATCAGGCAATCCCAACTGGATGGCGTCCCACGAGGGTCTTCCTCCAGGGCAAACCAAGAAAGGGCAACTTGGAAGTCCCTGAACAGACTCAGAAGCAGAGTGGGCAGATCAAAAGACAACCTGGCAAAATGGCACTACCTAGAAGAATCCTCCATCTTGTGTGACTGTGGAGCAGAACAAACAACTCAGCACCTGTATGCTTGGCCACAATGCCCGGCCTCATGCATAGCTACAGACAATGAAGTCACTGTTAAACCTACAGACAATGCAGCTGCTGTTGCCTGTTTTTGGTCTAAAACTATCTAACAGCTTGTGATCCCTTTATTGCAGGGGTGCTCACACTTTTCCAGCATGCGAGCTACTTATAAAATAACCAAGTCCCAAAGATCCCCTGAGATCACTGCGCTCGGAAGAGCGAAACCTTTTGGCGGTACCATCTGTCCGCTCCTGCCATCTCTCCAGCACAAGGCAATGCTCTGGAACGTATTGCCAGACGATGTCCGGGCGATGGCGGAGCTTATTCCATTCCGGGGGGCTTGCAAAACTGTGCTGTTCAGGCTTGCTTTTGATTGAAGCCCCTGGACATTGTAACTGTCTACTATACTGTCATTGCATTATTTGCAACTTTTATTTCTTGTTGTTTTTATGTTGTACCACTGCTCTGCAGTGCATTTTAATATGTATGTGAACCGCCCCGAGCCGGCCAGGAAGGGCGGAATATAAGACTGAACATACATACATACATACATACATACATACATACATAAATCTATCTACCCACTACTCAAAGAGCCATAAAAGCAAAATATTAGGAAATTTATTTCAGTGAGAGCCATATAATATATTTTAAGACTGAATTCAACTAAATGTGAGTATAATAAGCCCCTGAGCATTCCTCACAAATGGCATGGGAGCCATACACACTGTGCCTGCGATTTGCCTGCGATCTACCAGGACGCCCTTCGAGATCTACCAGTAGATCACGATCTACCTAATGAGCACCCCTGCTTTATTGTATCAGTTTTATATAATCTATTTTATGAAATGCTTTTGGCACAAAATAAAATAAGTAACTTTCACAGGGGTCCTGTGCCCCTAACCAGGGAATATGGAGAGCTGGCTGTAATGTATATTTCTCTTGAAAAAATATAAGAGGTTTAGGTAGGCACTTATAGAAATAGATAGACATTTCAAGGTACTGCAGTACTTACAATGAATTCAAACCTTCTTCAATTTCAATTCAGCTATTACCTAGTAAAGGTCCCCAAACAACATGTTATATTGGCCTCCGCCGGGCCCACCCTCGACCGGTTTCGGCCACTGGACGCAGATGCTGTGGATAAGATAGTGGCTGCAACTAGGCCTACCACCTGCTCCCTCGACCCGTGCCCCGCCTGGCTTGTTAGATCTTGCCTGGAGGGGTTACGTGGGCCTCTGTTGACCATCGTAAACAGCTCCCTTGAGCAAGGAGTCTTTCCAGAGTGCTAAAAGAGGCGGTGGTAGCTCCATTACTGAAGAAACCGTCACTAGACCCGGCGGTTCCCTCCAACTACTGACCAGTGTCGAACCTTGCGTACCTGGGGAAGGTAGTTGAGAGGGCAGTAACGGAGCAGTTGCAGTCCTTCTTAGATGATGCAACATGGCTAGACCCCTTCCAGTCCGGCTTCCGTTCGGGCACGGGACGGAGACGGTTCTGGTCTCCATCACAGACCAACTCCGCTGCCAGCTCGACCAAGGCGGGTCTGCGCTGCTCGTGTTATTGGACCTCACGGCAGCGTTTGACATGGTCGATCACAATCTATTGATCCACCGCCTGGCCGTGGCTGGAGTGAGGGGGACAGCCCTTAAATGGCTGACCTCCTTCCTCCACCAGCGGTCTCAGCGTGTGAGGAGGGGCGAGGTGGTCTCCGAGGGCTCCCCACTACTCTGTGGGTCCCCCAGGGGCCATTCTCTCCCTCTGTTATTTAACATCTACATGCAGCCGCTTGCACAGCTGGTGCGGAGTTATGGGCTGGAGTGTCACCAGTACGCTGACGACACCCAGCTCATTCTGAGGATGGAGGGCAGGCCGGGTTCTGTCCCCGATAATTTCCAACACTGCCTCGGCCGTTACTGGATGGCTGCGAGCCAGTAGGTTGAGGGTGAATCCGGCGAAGACGGAGATCTTGTGGCTGGGTCGCCCGGGTGATGTTAATGTCCAGCTTCCGAGCCTGGACGGTGCGGTGTTATGCCCATCGCCTTCCGTAAAGAGCCTGGGGTCCATTTGGACTCCCAGCTGACCATGGAGGCCCAGGTCTCTGCGGTCAGCAAGATCGCTTTTTCATCTGCGACAGGCAAGGAGGCTGGCCCCTATCTCTCCCGGAACGATCTGGCCACGGTGATCCAAGCCACAGTCATCTCAAGGCTGGATTACTGCAATGCGCTTCACGTTGGCCTTCCTCTGTCGGTCACCGGAAGCTCAGGCTAGTGCAGAACACTGCCGCCCGGCTCCTGTCTGGCACGCCAGCTGGCGCCCACATAACACCTGTTTTGCAGGATCTGCACTGGCTGCCAATTGAGCACCGGATCACCTTCAAAGTGTTGGTCCTCACCTTTAAGGCCTTACACGGTCTGGGGCCAGCGTATTTGAGGGACCGTCTCACCCCATATTGCCCTCCGAGATCACTTCGGTCTGAGGACTCCAATCTCCTGGAGATACCTTCAGCTAAACTCGCAAGGCTGACTGCTACCCGCCGGAGGGCGTTCTCTGTCATAGCACCTACGCTGTGGAACGCCTCCCGGCCGGAACTCGGGCTATGAAGGACTTGCTCCCGTTTAGACGGGCCTGTAAAACATACCTGTTTAAGCAGGCCTTTGGTGAGTAAGTCCTGCCCATGCCCCGCCATCTATTCGTTCTTCTGAGGATGATGTGCTGTTCATTGTGTTAACTGTGTTATTAATTACTATACTGCTGTTGTTTTTAATTGTTTTTAACTGCTTATTGCCTGTATTTTACTGTGCCCTTCGTCTCCTGTAAGCCGCCGCGAGCCTCAGGGAGTCGGCGGCATAGAAGCCCGAATAATAAAATAAAATAAAAATAAATATATATAAATCTGTATAGCTATAATCTGAATTCTAGAGGGCATTTCTAACTCCATTTATGCTCCAGGATCTGTCAGGATTTCATTGAATCAATGTATCAAGAAACAAATACTAATCGTTACTCCAGGTGTTTTCACCTAGTTTTCACATCATGCAGCAGATAAGAGGTTGAATACTGCTGACTTTGTAACAAACCGACAACTTTCTCTTGGGCCTTCCTGCTTTTAAAGCCTTAGTGCCTTTTATTTATCTTATCTTAGCCAATAAAGTTGCTATACTTACACAGGGCCAAGAGTTAGAGGTTAATTAACTCTTGAGTTGGCTCTCTGCCTGGATTTCCTCATATAGCAACTCCTCTATATTTTTGTAACTGTTCAGTCTGTCCAAATTGTCCCCTTTTGTTGCCTATTTTGCTGGCAGTCGTTTTTTTTAGCCTGAACTTTAAAAAATCTTTTACTGTCCCCTTATTGTTATCATGTACCTTCAAGCTGACCCTAACATGGTAACTTACAAAAGGAATTTCTCTGCAAGACTTAATTAAAGAAGGGTTTCCACTGCTTTCCTCTAAATACACTCCACAACTCATTGTATTCTTGGTGCTCTTCTTGGCAAGTAGTAACCAGATCTGACCCTGCTGAGCTTTGAATAACAGATGGGATCGAGTGCCTTCAAGGTATTTTGGCTATTTTTTACAGACACATATCTATCAGACTTAAGCTGCTTTAAAACCTTAACTCTTTGACAATGCAATGACTTAGCCCAATACTTAAAATTATCACAGCATACAATAAATAGTGTAAATAAGTCACACTGGCCCTTCTAAAATTTCAGACTTCTGAACACACTATTAATAGAATTTTCTTGGCAATATTAATTCAGAGTTTGCCACTGTCTCTCTGTAAGGAGAAGAGAGTATGACTTGCTTTGAATTTTTTGTGCTGTATGGCCATGTGAGGTTGTCAGGACCTCTGAGGATGCCCGCCATAGATGTGGGTGAAACGTTAGGAGAGAATGCTTCTGGAACATGGCCAGACAGCCCAGGAAACTCACAGCAACCCAGTGATTCTGACCAATAAAGACTTCAACAACACATTGTCCAAGGTCACTCATTGGTTTCCACAGCAGAACAAGGGTTTGAGATCTGGCCTCCAGCAAAGTATTGAGAAGCTGTACCATCTCCTTTCCAGAAAGTACACAATATTGAGATCAACCTTGTCACAACCACCAAGTAAACCAAGAGCAATGTATGACATGACTTGTCCTTCCCAGCTACAGAACAGCCAGTCCCAGTGGCCAGTCACCCAGGATTCCAGAATTATTTAATCCTCATGCCGTACAATGTGATGTTTTCCTCCCAGAGTAATCTTTGGTAGCAGATTCCAAACAGAACTAGACCTATACTGCAAACATTCAATTATTTACACTGCCGTAAACCATGTCCCCAAGTTTCAGCCGAATGGCACATCTGATTTCCTTCACACTCCACAAACCATAACCAATAACCAATAAATCCTTCTAAAGGTAAAAAGAAAGGTTTCCCCTGACATTAAGTCCAGCTGTGTCTGACTCCAGGGAGTGGTGCTCATCTCCATTTCTAAGCTGAAGAGCCAGCAACCCATAGACACCTCCAAGGCCCCCTACCTGTCCCCGACCTGGCCACGGTGATCCAAGCGACGGTCATCTCAAGGTTAGACTACTGTAACTCCCTCTACATTGGCCTACCTTTGTCGGTGATCCGGAAACTTAAGCTAGTGCAAAATGCCACAGCCTGTGTGCTCACAGGCACCCCTGTGGGTCATCGCATCACACCTGTGCTGCGGGACTTGCACTGGCTGCCTATTGAATTCCGGATCACTTTCAAAGTGTTAGTTCTAACTTTTAAGGCCTTGTATGGTCTGGGGCAAGTGTACCTGAGGGACCGCCTTACCCCGTACTGTACCGCGAGATCACTGAGATCCAAAGATAAAGATCTTCTACTTGTTCTGAGTGCCAAAGCCTACCGCCTCACGTCAACGAGAAGGGCATTTTCCATCATTGCCCCTACACTTTGGAACTCCTTGCCGCAGGAGACCAGGTCACTCCATGATCTCCTGGCCTTCCGCAAAGCCTGTAAGGCTTTTCCCAACTAAGTCAGTCCAAGGGCATGCTAATTGAGCAAATACTGTTGCTCAACGCAATCTTTTACTGTTACTGCTGTTGATTTATTGTATTGTTCTTTTATTGTTTTATCGTTTTTATACTATTGTATTCTGTTATTTTAAACCTGTGAGCTGCCCCGAGCCACTTGGGAGTGGCGGCTAAGAAATCTAATAAAAAAATAAAATAAATAAAATAAATAAAGGTCATGTGGCCAACATGACTGCATGGAGCCCAGTTATCTTCCTGAAGGAGCGGTACTTATTCATCTATTCACATTTGCATGTTTTCAAACTGCTAAGTTGGCAGATGCTGGGGGTAACTCCACGGATTCGAAACACCAACCTTTTGGTCAGCAAATTCAGCACCTCAGCAGTTTAACCTGCTGAGCCACCACAGGGTCAAACTGTAAAAATGTCCAGAATCTATTATTTTATTACCAATTATAAGTCTCTGCCATTATAACATATTGGTTAAAAAAAGCCTTGTGACACTTTGCAACAAATGATGGTGGAAATGTGAAACTCCTTTTGTTATCGCTAGCTGCCTTCATGCTGGGGAAACAGGAATTGTTTCGTTTGGAAACCACTAAAAATCACTGAAGTGGGGGAAAAAACCACAATACAAAATGTGTGCATTTTATTTCATTTTAGTTTCTGCTTTTGGTGTTTCAGGGATTTAATGCTTGATTTTCCATACAGAGACACTCCTTTGGAAATAAAGCAGCTTCATACCCTCACAATATATTGGGGTTTTCAGAGGATACCACACAACTCACAGTGCATTTTTACTCCCATTTGATGATAGTTAATTGCAGCATTAAAGCCAGAAATTGCAGCATTAAAGCTGGAGGCCTCCAGCTGTTGGACTGCAGCTTCTAGCATTCCTCACCAACATAGGCAATTGGGGAAGAATCACGGGAATTGTAGTCCAGTCATATATGAAGGATAAGAAGTTGCTCGACAGCTGGAACAGCTTATGTTGCAGCACATGGAAAAGGGGATGGGGAGGAAAAGGAAAAGCTTCTGAATGTTCGGTGCTTCCTCAGCCTGATGGCATGACTGGTAGATAAAAAGCCAGAGAAAGGATTCACAGGAAGGCCTTCACTCTCTTTTTCTCTTTTCAAACAGAGTAGGAAAAAAGAGAACATTTTCACATTTCCCTCAGTCAAAGAAACCAATAAAAAATGCTTGTTGGTTGCTATTTTTCCAATTTGCAAGTCAATTCAAACAGAAAGGAGGATAGAAATCTTGCCAGTAAGAGCATAATTAATAAAAGAATTGCCTCTGGGTAATCAGACAAGGAAGCTTTTAAACATACTTGCTCTTTCCTGTGAAGTGCCAAGTTGCCTATAGCTTCTTTCCCACTGCACGGTCATAGAATCATGGGGTTGGAAGAGACCGCAAGGGACCAGGGCCGGTCTCACATGGAAGCCAAGTACACTGCCGTGTAGGGCGCCATCAGTGGGGGCGAATTCCCCGCCCCCCGGGCGCCGCCAGCGTCCTGGCCCTGCCGATTCCCTCCGAAGGTGACCTCTGCCTCCCGCTCTCCTGGTTCTCAGGTGGCCGCGCCCCGTCACGTGGCTCCGGGCACCTGGCAGAGAGGCCGAGGTGCGAACAGGTGCCGCTCCATGCCCCCTCCCCTCCAGGCGTAGAAGCGTAGCGGGCGGAGCCTGCACGCGGTTCCCATGGTGGCGGGCGCCTGTTGCCTAGCGACGGGGGCGGGCCTCTCCACGGGAGCCAATGGCGTGCGGGCGTGGCCCGTGAGTGGCAGGAGGAGCAGTGGAGGAGGCGCCCCGGAGGAGTCAAAAGGCTGAGGGAAGGAGGAAGAAAGGGAGAAAGGTGGGGTCAGGGTGGATGGGCCACCAGGGAGCAGCAGGCCTGCGTTGCCTTTGTTTGCTTGGCAATAGGCTCCCTCACCCTCTCTGGAGGCTTGGAAACAGAGGCGGGATGGCCATCTGTCGGGAGGGATCGTAGGGTGCCGAAGAGGCCTGGGCAGGGTGGCCCCTGGGAGCCCCTTCCAGCTGGACCATAGAGATGGATGGAAGAGACCCCCAAGGGCCACCCAGCCCAACCCCAATCTGCCATGCAGGGGGAAAGCACCACCAAAGCACCCCTAATCTAATAATAATAATTTATTACTCCCTGCAATAATAATAATATAAAATATTAACTGACTCTCCCCTCTAATAATAATAATAATAATAAATTATCCCTGTCCCTTTAATAATAATAATATTCGCCTCTGCCCTCTAATAATAATAGTTTATTACTTGTCCCTCCCAACCTAATAATAATTTATTATAATTTATTATTATTATAATAATAATTTGGGGGGTGCCAAAATAATGTTTGCTTACCATTTAAAATTACCTTGGACCACCCCTGCTAGGGACATCCAGTCCAAACCTTAGCAATGCAGGAAAACACAATCAAAGCATCCCCAACAGATGGCCAGCCAGCCTCTGCTTAAAATCTCCAAAGGAGGAGACTTCATCATGCTCCGAGGCAGCATATTCCACTGCCGAACAGTTCTAACCATCAGGAAGTTCCTCATGATGTTCAGCATCCATTCACTACCAGACACATGTGTAGAGTGTATTTTCCTGCTCAGTAAACACAATCTGCTCTGCCACACTTTGGAGAAGAAGGATTCCCAGGTCAGAAGCTATTCCTATTCTTCTATTATTATTATTATTAGTAGTAGTAGTAGTAGTAGTATTACCTCCTGCTTTTTCTCTCAAAAAAAGAAACTCAAAGCGGTTTACAGTAAAACCAATACTATAATAAGAACAACAATAACAATAATAAATATTTATTTATATCACACTTTTCTCCCTCATGGGACACCAAGCGGCTTACAACATATTAAAATCATGTAAACAACAAACCAAATACATCAATAATAAATATAAAAATATCATAAAATTTAAAAAAACCCAATTTAAAACCTAAAAATATAAAACTATTAAAATAGAAATAAATATTAACAGCACTGAAAATAAACAATTAAAAACCTCCCCACCTATTCATTTCAAGTTTAATTGTCTCCTTACCCGACTTGCTTCCGGGTAAGATTTGCCGTTCTCTAGCAGCTTGTTCATTTGCGTTCCATCGCTCTTCCTCTGGCTCAATTTTGCAGATGAGCTCTGGTTCCTCAACACCCAACCCTGTGAAGAGGTGGGCAGAAGGCAAGACAAAGAAGACCACGCTTGTTAAAAAGAGGTGGTTCATCCCTGCTTTGTCCTAGGCCTGAAGACATTATTAGGGGGAAGCGGTATTCTTACCCAGCAAGGCCACCGCTGAATAATTATTCTGCATGATGACACCCCTGGCACAGGTTTCTTTGGTTCAGGCCCAGAAAGGCTCCCAGGTGAAGTCCACCGTTACCTTCTCAAGAACCAGCACCATCCAGAACAACACGAGAGGCTTGGATTATCCTGCCACAGCCTTGTCCTAAGAACTGTAACACATGGAGGGAAGGGAAAGCAAAGAAAATCAGTAATTTAATTGGGAGCACATGATACTGTGGCACTATTGAACCTAATTAGATATGATGCACATAATCAGTGTGCAAATGTGACACCACAGGGAACTCTAATGTGCAGAGAAGGCTGCCGAAACTCTGACCCACTTGAATAAATGATGGTACTGTTGAATACTGTGTCCAATTCTGGGAACCGCAATTGAAGGGAGATGTTGACAAGCTGGAATGTGTCCAGAGGAGGGCAACTAAGATGATCAAGGATCTGGAGAACAAGCCCTGTGAGGAGTGGCTGAAAGAGCTGGGCATGTTTAGCCTACAAAAGAGAAGGCTGAGAGGTCCTTGAAACCTTCCTGTTATACACAATCTGTCTGGATCCCGTGTTTATTTATTTTAAAATTTTAATATTCACATTTGGCTCTTCAGAGTCTGTTAACTTTTCGGAAGGCCTGCAAGACCCTACTGTTCCAGCAGGCCTTTGGGTCTTAAACTGTTCGGCTTCTCCTGATGCTATGTGTGTTTTATTGCCATTGCTTTTAATCCTGTGACATGGTTTTAATATGTCTGTTTTAATTCTTGTTTTATCCTGTAAGTCGCCCCGAGCCAACTGGGAGTGGCGACAAATACATTTGAATAAATAAATAAATAAAATAATTGCTGTTGTGTTGTTATTATGTGTTATTGGGCTTGGCCTCATGTAAGCCGCACCAAGTCCCCTTGGGGAGATGGTTGCGGGGTATAAATGAAGTTAATAATAAATAAATAAATAAATAAATGATAAATGCCGTGTATAAATTATGTGAGGGAAAGTCATAGGGGGGATGGAGCAGGCTTATTTTCTGCTGCCCTGGAGACAAGGACGCAGTACAATGGCTTCAAACTACAGGAAAGGAGATTCCACCTGAACCATGAAACATGAGGAAGAATTTCCTGACTGTGAGAGCCATTCAGCAGTGGAACTCTATGCCCTGTAGTGTGGTGGAGACACTTTCTTTGGAGGTGTTTAAGCAGAGGCTGGATTGCCATCTGTCAGGGATGCTTTGAATGTGATTTCCTGCTTCCTGGCAGGGGGTTGGCCTGGATGGCCCACGAGGTCTCTTCCAACTCTATAATTCTATGTATCAATTTTTGATCAGTTTCTCTAGTTGTGAGGGATGAAGGAGATTGTGGTCCCACAATGGTCCCACTTTTCTACCCATCAACTCTGCAAGAGAGGAAAACATGAGGAAATGTTCCAGAGGAGTGGTGCATGACTAAAAGTTGGAAACTGCAGGGGGGAAAAGCAGCTGTTAAATATTTATTTAGAAGATACATCCTGACCATAACAGCCATTTGACTGGGGAACCAATGCCCAGCAGGATGAGTAGTGACCCAATTACTATACTAGAATTAAACTGTGAAGGTCCTTGCAACTCTGTGACCAATCTACTGTACAGGAATTTTGCTTAAGCTGGTCATTGCGTACATCAGTGGTTCTCAACCTGTGGGTCCCCAGATGATTGGCCTCCAACTCTCAGAAATACTAACAACTGGTAAACTGGCTGGGATTTCGAGGAATTGTTGGTTAAAACACCTAGGTATCCACAGGTTGAGAACCACTGGCATACATAAAGAACTACTTGGCAATCAAAATTTGGGAAAGCTATTTTTTTACAGTTTCCAGAATTCCACAGTCAGTTGTAATCCTGCCAAAAAGTAATTTTTTCCAAGCTCTACTGAGAATGATGTTCACTACACTTCTAATTCCAAAGGAGAAAACATGACACAATATAACCCACAAAGATAGCTTTTATGGCTACTGTTATCTTCATAACAATCAAGTCTGACTAGCCTAAGATTACAAAGTTTCATGTCTGAAGGTGCATCTACACCAGTGGTTCCCAAACTTTTTTGGCCTACCGCCCCCTTTCCAGAAAATTTTTTTACTCACCGCACCCCTAGAAGTTACTTTTAAATTTTTAATAGCAATTAAACAGAAAGATTTATGTATTAATATTTCTACCTTTTTCGTAAAATATAATAAAGTTGTAAATTAGAAACAGTGAAGTTTGAAATTATGAAACAATTTATTGAACTTAGAATAGAAAGGTAATACAAAAAAAAGTTTAAACATTCAAAATCATCTTAATGAGAAGGATGAACCTGGTCTGCTGCTACCAATCTAGTAATCTTCAGCTCTCTTTTCGTTAGCAGTCATCTCAAATCATCGAAATTGACTATTTTGCAGTTTCTTTTTTTGTTAATAAATCGGTTACCGCACTGAATCCATGTTCCACTAAATATGTTGAAGGACATTATTATTATTGTTATAAGACTCAGCCAGTTGGAAGGGAACCCCAAAGATATTATTATTATTATCCCTTGCTTGGCGAGAGGAGGAGGAGGGAGCAGGAGGAGGGAAGAAGAGAGAGAGAGACACACACACAGATGGATGGTAGCCTGTCACCTGGCTCACGCCACCGCCCCCACCCCACCCCTTACAGGGGTTCAGCGGCCCCCAAATTCTCCTGAGCCTTCCAGCGCCCCGCTAGATCGCCCCACCACCCACCAGGGGGTGGTACCGCCCACTTTGGGAACCACTGATCTACACTTTACAATTAATGCAGTTTGGTACCACTTTAACTGCCATGATTGAATCATATGGAATAAGGAGAGCTGTAGTTTTACAAGGTCTATCTGCTAAAAAAGAGGCGGTGGTAGCTCCATTACTGAAGAAACCGTCACTAGACCCGGCGGTTCCCTCCAACTACCGACCAGTGTCGAACCTTTCGTACCTGGGGAAGGTAGTTGAGAGGGCAGTAACGGAGCAGTTGCAGTCCTTCTTAGATGATGCAACATGGCTAGACCCCTTCCAGTCCGGCTTCCGTTCGGGGCACGGGACGGAGACGGTTCTGGTCTCCATCACAGACCAACTCCGCTGCCAGCTCGACCAAGGCGGGTCTGCGCTGCTCGTGTTATTGGACCTCACGGCAGCGTTTGACACGGTCGACCACAATCTATTGATCCACCGCCTGGCCGTGGCTGGAGTGAGGGGGACAGCCCTTAAATGGCTGACCTCCTTCCTCCACCAGCGGTCTCAGCGTGTGAGGAGGGGCGAGGTGGTCTCTGAGGGCTCCTCACTACTCTGTGGGGTCCCCCAGGGGGCCATTCTCTCCCCTCTGTTATTTAACATCTACATGCAGCCGCTTGCACAGCTGGTGCGGAGTTATGGGCTGGAGTGTCACCAGTACGCTGCCGACACCCAGCTCATTCTGAGGATGGAGGGCAGGCCGGGTTCTGTCCCCGATAATTTCCAACACTGCCTCGAAGCCGTTACTGGATGGCTGCGAGCCAGTAGGTTGAGGGTGAATCCGGCGAAGACGGAGATCTTGTGGCTGGGTCGCCCGGGTGATGTTAATGTCCAGCTTCCGAGCCTGGACGGTGCGGTGTTATGCCCATCGCCTTCCGTAAAGAGCCTGGGGGTCCATTTGGACTCCCAGCTGACCATGGAGGCCCAGGTCTCTGCGGTCAGCAAGATCGCTTTTTCATCTGCGACAGGCAAGGAGGCTGGCCCCCTATCTCTCCCCGGAACGATCTGGCCACGGTGATCCAAGCCACAGTCATCTCAAGGCTGGATTACTGCAATGCGCTCTACGTTGGCCTCCTCTGTCGGTGACCCGGGAAGCCAGGCTAGTGCAGAACACTGCCGCCCGGCTCCTGTCTGGCACGCCAGCTGGCGCCCACATAACACCTGTTTTGCAGGATCTGCACTGGCTGCCAATTGAGCACCGGATCACCTTCAAAGTGTTGGTCCTCACCTTTAAGGCCTTACACGGCCTGGGGCCAGCGTATTTGAGGGACCGTCTCACCCCATATTGCCCTCCGAGATCACTTCGGTCTGAGGACTCCAATCTCCTGGAGATACCTTCAGCTAAACTCGCAAGGCTGACTGCTACCCGCCGGAGGCGTTCTCTGTCATAGCACCTACGCTGTGGAACGCCCTCCCGGCCGGAACTCGGGCTATGAAGGACTTGCTCCTGTTTAGACGGGCCTGTAAAACATACCTGTTTAAGCAGGCCTTTGGTGAGTAAGTCCTGCCCATGCCCCGCCATCTATTCGTTCTTCTGAGGACGATGTGCTGTTCATTGTTTTAACTGTGTTATTAATTACTGTACTGCTGTTGTTTTTAATTGTTTTTAACTGCTTATTGCCTGTATTTTACTGTGCCCTTCGGCTCCTGTAAGCCGCCGCGAGCCTCAAGGAGTCGGCGGCATAGAAGCCCGAATAATAAATAAATAATAAAAAGGGCTGGGGCCTAATAAATCTACTACATCCACAATTGCATAGCATTGAGAAGTGAAAGTTACAGTGGTGTCAAACTGCATTAAATCTACAGGCCGTTAGGAATTGTGGGAATTGGAATCCAAAACACCTGGAGGGCCAAAGTTTGCCCATGCCTGCTATAAACCCTGTCATCCCCAAAGCACTGGGGACAATAAGAGCCAACATATATGGAGTGTGTTGGGTTTAGAGAAAAAGAGGCTTAATCTCCTTTCCACACAAACTCTAATGAACTGCCAATCTAATTTCTTACTCGGGGTGACGAAACTGCTTGCCAGCTAGCCAGCTGCTCACAACACAGTCCAGACGAGCTGAGCAAAGGGAGAAATGGTTAAGCCTTAAAACCTCTTTAAGCACCACAGGACTTGCTTAATGTCAAAACTCCAGCTATTTCAGCGTGTTTTTCTTTTTCTGGTAGTGCTCTTAAGTGTTACAAAAACCTGCAAAGCTGGTTTGTCATGAAGTTGGAGGAAAGAAGGGAGGGCTCTACCATTGCGTATCTGGCTTCCTGATAATATCGTTGTCTGTAATTAGTCCCTGTTTCCATTATTCAAGATGGCTTGAATCACAACGCCATATCAATTGGATTCCTCAGATTCAAGAATCAACAAGAGGCACCCAACAAGGGCTGTCCTGAGAAAGCAAAGATTCAAAGCACAAAATACAGCAGGATGCATCCGGACAACAAAGATGCAATAGTACAGCATAGCCTCTCTATCCACAGGGCTTCATGGATATGCAAAACCACAGGAAGTAGTATGTCTACTGAAACGTGAGGACGTTTGGCCCTAGAGTACCATATGTCAGTGTTTCCCAACCGCTGTGACGCGGCACAGTAGTGTGCCGTGACGGACCTCCTGCTGTGCCGCGAGAAAAACTCTCTGCCCCCTTCCTTCCCCCCTCTTCCTGCCGAACTTCTGCTGCTTGGGGGAAGAGGAGGAAGGGCCGGGCGGCGATGAAGAAAAAGAAGGGGCCAGGGCGCCGCCTATTTCGCCCGTTTCCCCAGCCAGCCTCCAATCTGCCATGACTCCCGCCATGACTCTCGTTCCTCGCTCGCTGAAGCCGCGGGGAGGAGCCCCGCCCACTGAAGCCCGTCCACCGCTCATGCTCCTCCTCGTCCACACGGCTTCAACTTCAGCTGTGGGAGAGCTTAAGCCGGGGGGAGGGGCGGGGCATGGAGCGGCCTAGCTCCGCCCCCTCCCCCAGCTTCGGCACTCCCAGCAGCTTCTCCAGCCTTGAGGGGACAGTGCCAAGCCAGCACTGTGCTGACTCTGCCACCGCTGGCTTGGCACTGCCCCCTCAAGGCTGGCGAAGCTGGGGGAGAGCTGAAGCCGGGGGAAGGGGGTGGGGCATGGCGTGGCAGCTGCTCCCAGCAACTCCCAGCAGGCCACCATCCCCCAGCCATTCTTTACTGTGTTAGAGTGTCATTTCGTGTCATTTTGGTTGGTGGTGTGCCCCGGGATTTTTTTAATGTTAAAAGTGTGCCGCGGCTCAAAAAAGGTTGGGAAACACTGCCATATGTGACCTTAAAAATGCCTACTGAGGGGATGTTTTGTTGGATGTCAAATGTACTGTGGAGATGGGTCTCACGCATATGAGGGTCTATTGCAGGTATGGGCAAACCCAAGCACCCAGATGTGGCCCCTTGGGATCTTTTTCTCTCTCACTATCCTATCCTTCCTTCCTTTTCTCTTTCCTTCCTCCTTCCCTACCTCTTTCTCCCTCCTTCCTTCCCTTCCACCCTTTCATCCTTCCTTCCCTCTTTCCTCCCCTCTCTTCTTCTTTCCCTTTTGTCTTTCCCTCCTTCTCTCTTTCCTCCCTCCCTCCAGGCCCGGATTACCCATAAGGCCAACCTAGGCCATGGCCTAGGGCGGCAGTCATGGGGGGGGGGGGGGGCGCCAGGTCCCAAAATTTAAAAAAATTTTTTTTAAAAAAAGTTTGATTTTCGGGCGCTTGCTTCTGTGCCTGCGCAGTGAAGGAAGGAGGGGCGGGGCCGACGCAAGCGAGGAGGCGGAGCGAAGTCCCGCCCCTAGGGCCTCTGATGTGCCTTTGCTCTGCCTCTTCCTCCTCGCCGCCGCGCCTGACATCACCCAGCCCCGCCGACATGGCGTTCCTGTGTGTTGCAGCGGCTGCCCGGGGGTTTCCCTTCCTTCCTCCTCCTCGGAGAAGGAAGAGGTAGGAAGAGAAGTTCCCGGGTGGCACCCAGGAACATGGTGGAGGACGCCGCATCACTCGCGCATGCCCGCAAGCTGCCCCGCCCCTGCAAGCGCTCCCCCTCCCCACGGGCGTGGTGCTTCCAGAGTGTGGCCTAGGGCGCCACAAACCGTTAATCCGGGCCTCCCTCCCTTCTCTTCCACCCTCCCTCCTTTCCTTCTATTTTTCCTTCCTCCTTTCCTCCTGGGAAATGTCTAGCTGGAAGAAGAGAAGGTAGAGAGGAAACACGAGAACCATGTTTCAAGATTTAAAAGGGTGTCCCACTGAGGAAAGGGGGAGGAGAAGGCTGATTTTCTGCTGATCCTGGGAGCAGAGCACAAGGGAGCAATGGTTTCAAATGGCAGGGAACTTCCAAGAGAATGATATGGATTTCCTGGGAGTGTGGTGGAGTCTCCTTCTGTAGAGGGTTTTCTGCAGAGGCTGTCTATTGGGAGTGCTTTGACTGTGCATTCCTGCATGGCAGTGGGTGGACTGGGTGGCCCTTGGAGGTCTCTTCCAACTCTAGGATTCTATAACAGGAGTAGGCAATACGGGGTTAAATGGATACACTTTTCCTCTCTCGTCCATCATCTCATCCTGACCAAGACCAATCCTTTTGGGATCCGAACATTTCCCATCTTTCATTCACTGTTTGCTTCCAAAACAGAAGAGGAAGGAGAGGAAAGGGCAAGAAGGGGACTTGGGTAGAACGCCCTCTCTCCCTGTCCACCCACCCCACTCCACCCGCCATGCAGCCCCCAAGGTAGAAAATAGACCATGTCTGGTCTATTGTAAAAACATAGTTTCTGTCCCCCTCCCCCCCCTAAAATTGTGAAGTTTGTTCCCAAAAAGTACCAAATTCACAAAAATGGGGGGATGAGTTCTAGATGGCAATACATTGTTGACTAGGAGTTAAATATTATGTACAGATCAAAACTACCAAAATGTATCAAGTTGCTTTGATATAAGGATTGGAAATTACATTTTATAGCAAAAGAATGCATATCCTCTGAATGTTTTTTTCCATTTGTTCAATCAGATCTGGTCCCTCTAAGAAACAAGCTGCACAAAAAAAGATGCAGTCAAGCCCTTAACCTATATTTTAAATATAATAATAATAATAATAGAATTTGGTCTTGGTGGATGTTCTTGTTCCAGACATCTGAAGGTAGCACAGCATTTCTGTTATCATCTCCGATCAAACAAGCATGCAGGTTTTTGCTTCTTTGGAAACCTGTGAAACCTGTTTGATTAGGCTAAACCAGCCATGGGCAAGCTTCGGCCCTCCAGGTGTTTGAACTTCAACTCCCACAATTCCAAACAGCCAGTAGTTGAAGTCCAAAACACCTGGAGGGCGGAAGTTTGCCCATGGCTGGGCTAAACTATAGACCAAATATGTACAACTACACGTCTTGGGGGAAGCTGACTCTAACGTGATGCCTTTAACTCTCTTGAAACAAGAAAGCGAAAATAAAATAAATAAAAATAACAAAAAATGCAAATAAGTTAAGCTTCGGATGGCTCGTGTTTCTGCCGGTAAAGCATTCCACAAATTTGGAGCCACGATCGTAAAGGCTCTGCGTCTGGTTGCCGACAAATGAAAAGTCCGGATGTTGGGGACTTCAAGCAGGTTTTGGTCTTCTGACCGAAGTGATCTCTGGGGTTGATAGAGGGTGAGGCGGGCCCTCAGGTATGCCGGCCCCAGACCATATAAGGCCTTAAAGGTAAAAACCAACACCTTGAAAGTAATCCGGTGCTCAATCGGTAGCCAATGCAATTGCTGCAAGATTGGAGTAATGCGACATCTTGCCGGCTCCTTGGCGAAAAGTCGAGCGGCAGCATTTTGCACCACCTTAAGCTTCCGGATCACTGACAAAGGAAGACCAATGTAGAGGGCGTTACAGTAGTCCAATTTTGAGATGACCATTGCCTGGATTACTGTAGCCAGGTCGTTCCTAGATAGATAAGGAGCCAGTCGTCTAACCCAGTGTTTCCCAACCTTTTTTGAGCCGCGGCACACTTTTTACATTTGCAAAATCCTGGGGCACACCACCAACCAAAATGACACAAAATGACACTCTAACACAGTAATACATATAGTTAATGTTTTTAAAATGTATTTATACACTCAGTGTGAAACCTGAGTCTGTTTCGATGAACTCAACATAGATATCCTGGCAGGAATGGCAGAAAGACACAAACTTCCCACACAGAACTCCCATAACTAAGAGAAAATGCTATAAGAGTTTGGTGGGCATTGACCTTGAGTTTTGGAGTTGTAGTTCACCTATATCCAGAGAGCACTGTGGACTGAAACAGTGTTGGATCAGGACCAAACTTGGCATGAATACTCAATATGCCCAAATATGAACGCAGATGAAGTTCAGGAGAAATAGACCTTGACATTTGGGGGTTGTAGTTGCTGGGATTTATAGTTCCCCTACAATCAAAGAGCATTCTGAACCCCACCAATAATAGAACTGGGCCAAACTTCCCACACAGAACCCCCAGGAGGCAAGAGGAGGTCTCTACTTGGGGAAAGGGAGGCGGGCTTTCCTAATGCATGGAGAGGGAGAGACCAAGTAGACAACGGGTGGGGAGGGGGGGGGTGTTTGTAATTTTGTGCCTTTATCAAGGTAGGTTTCTTAGGGTTTCAACACACTAGACTCTCCCCCCTTTCCTCCTGGAGGTTCCAATTTCCCACGGCACACCTGATGATCGCTCACGGCACACTAGTGTGCCCCGGCACACTGGTTGAGAAACACTGGTCTAACCTGACGCAGATGGGAAAATGTGGAACTGCTCACAGTGGAGACCTGAGCCTCCATTGTCAGCAGCAGGTCTAACAAGACCCCCAGACTCTTTACCAAGGACAACGGGCGTAATGCTTCCCCGTCCAGGGTAGGCAACTGGATCTCTCCCCCATCCGGACGACCCAGCCATAGGATCTCTGTCTTCGCTGGATTCACCCTCAACCTGCTGGCACGCAACCATCCAGTAACGGCCTCAAGGCACTGATGGAAACTATCAGGTACGGAGTCCAGCCAGCCCTCCATCCTCAGAATGAGCTGAGTGTCATCATCGTACTGATAACACTCAAGTCCAAAGCTTCGAACCAGTCGGGCAAGTGGCCCGACTGGTGCGAAAATAGGAACACACAATATATGAAGAGAGTGGGAGTCAGAACTGAGATTTACACTGTGGAATTAAATGAAAAAATTACGCCATTTTTAACTTCTACGGCTCAGTGAAAGCTAAAGACCTTGTAAAACTACCATTCCCATGATTCCATAACATAGAGCCATGGCAGTTAAAGCGGTTTCAATCTGCATTAATTCTGCAGAACCCTTTGCTCCCATACCTTGGCAAAAGTTCCACTGAATTCAGCGAAGCTTGCTTCAGAGTAAACTCAGATGGAACTGAACTGTAAAAGAAGACCTTCAGTCAGGGACAAGTAGAGGTGCAGACGTTCATTTTTCATAACAGAATATGAAGGAAAGAGGAACAGGTTGCAACCAATAATCCCACTCACCAACAATCAAATTCTGCTTGCCCTTTCTTCCAAAAGAAAGAGCATATGGGTTCAGACAACCCATTTGGACAGATTTAATCCGGAGTTAAGTAGGAGCAGCTTGGCTACAGACTCCATGCAAGCTGTCCAAGAGAGAATTCCCACTGAATTCGATGTTGTTTTTCTTTTGAGGAGACGCTCCTAGGATGACACTGTAAACTAAGGGTGCAACAACACTGCAGAACTAATGCAGTTTGATACTAATGTAACTCCAATGACACAATGCTATGCAATCATAGCTTTACAAGGTCTTTAGTCTTCACTGCCAAAGGGTGCTGGTGCATCAACAAACCACAGCCCCCAGGATTCTACAGCATTGAGCCACAGCACCTAAAATGGCATCACACTGCATTAACCTACACCAGTGTTTCCCAAGCTTTTTTGAGCCGCGGCACATTTTTAACATTAAAAAAAAATCTGGGGGCACACCACCAACCAAAATGACACTCTAACACAGTAAAGAACGGCTGGGGGATGGTGGCCTGCTGGGAGCAGCTGCTGGGAGTGCCAAAGAACCCGGGGGAGGGGGAGGAGCCAGGCCGCACCATACCCCGCCCCTCCTCCGGCTTCCGCTCTCCCACAGCTTCTCCAGCCTTGAGGGGGCAATGCCAAGTCAGTGGTGGCAGAGCCAGCACAATGCTGGCTTGGAACTGTCCCCTCAAGGCTGGAGAAGCTGTGGGAGAGCGGAAGTCCGGGGGAGGGGGCGGAGCCATGCAGCGCCATGCCCTGCCCCCTCTCCCCGGCTTCCTCCTCCATGCGGCTTCAGCGAGCAAGGGGCGAGAGTCATGGCGGGAGTCATGGCGAATTGGAGGCTGGCTGGGGAAACGGCCAAAGGAGGCGGCGTCCTGGCCCCTCTTCTTTTTCTTTGCCGCCGCCCGGCCCTTCCTCCTCCTTCCCCAAGCAGCAGGAGTTCAGCAGGAGGGGGGGGAGAAAGGGGGGCAGAGAGCTTTTCTCGCGGCACAGCAGGAGGTCCGTCACGACACACTACTGACCTACACTGTAGGTGCACCCTGGGCCAGGCTGAGCACCCCTTATCCAGAATCCCACAACCCATAAGATGCTAAAATCCACTTGGGTGGCGGAGATAGTGAATGCATCTACGCTGTAGAATTACCATATTTTTTCGGCATATAAGACGACTGGGTGTATAAGGAGATCCCCAACTTTTCCAGTTAAAATATAGTTTGGGATATACTCGCCGTATAAGACTACCCCTCTTCCAATGCGCACCAAATAAAAATTTTAAAAGCATCAGATTTCATTTCAATATGCTAATTTTCTTATTACTGTATCTCCTTCTCTGCCTCTCAGATCTCGCACATGCGCACCTGCACTGCTTCAGGAGCGAGATCTGAGAAGCAGTGGAGGAGGTACGGTAATAGGATACAAGGACAGGCCAGACAGGTAAAAGAGGTGTGCTTTTTTGGGCCCAGAGCCACTCTATCTCTTTATTCCATACCCCGGGCACCGCAGATGCCTGCAGCTTGCTCCGCCCTTCACTTGCACCTTCCCGGTGAGGCGCCCCTTCACCTCACCATCGGGACCGTATTAAGTCCACGAATCCTGATGAATTGATTTTTTTCTACCGTACTTGTACAGCGTCACCCTTAATGCTTTCATACAGTCACTGTATACGGCAGGGACGCGGCCATTGCCATTTTTGAGCTCCCCCCTCCATATACGGCAACCACATATTCTCCAATCCAGATTGGAAAGTTCAGCACCTGCTCTATAAGATGCCTCCCGGCATATAAGACGACCCCTGGTGTATGTCGACTCCCACGTATAAGACGACTCCTGCGTATAAGATGACCACTGACTTTTGAGAAGATTTCCTTGGGTTAAAAAGTAGTCTTATACGCCAGAAAATACGGTAATGCCGTTTGATTCTGCTTTAATTCCCATGGTCCAAGGCTATAAAATCCTGGGAGTTATAGTTTGGTAAGCACTCTTTGGCAGAGGTGGCTGAAGGCCTCAAAAAACTATATCTCCCATGATTCTACAGCACTGAGTCGTGGCAGCTCAAGTGGTGCCAAACTGCATTAACTACAGCATTAATGCACCCTTTGATTGAGTGCATCCATGTGGAACTGGGCCTTCCTTTTTTCCTATAGCCTTCAATCTTACCAAGCATTCACTCTAAAGTGCAGATGCACCCAGTGACACCGCTGCTTTCAGCTGGTTTAACACATGCAAACTTTTATTTCATGCACAATATTATTTAAAAGATCATGTATAAAACTACCTTCAGGATATTAATTTAAGGTGTGTTTGAAACATAAAGCTAATATCCTGTTTACACTTGAATCCCAGCTCCAAGATTTCTCCCTGCGTAAATACAACAGACTCTCAGGTCAGTTCTACACTGCCATAAAAATGCAGTTTGAACTGCATTGAACTGCATTATATGGTTCTGCGCTCACCCTATAATGCAGTTTGAACTGCATTGAACTGCAGTACATGGCTCTACACCGACCACAGAATGCAGTCGAAACTGCATTATACGGCAGTGTAGAAGTAGCCTTAGTTATCCAAAACTCAAACAAATGGTACTCTCAAGCACTAGCAAAAAATTGAAGAAATAATACTTTAAATAAAATTATAATAAAATCAATGTTTGCAGAAGTATTCCATTATTTTTGTCTTTATTTGCTTTTAATTCCTAGATTTCAGTATTAATATCAAGTAAATACAGAGTTTATGGTATGGTATATTAACAGGTATAGGCCTATTTGTATTAGCAACTCTCAAGCAACCAGAAACCACATTTATCCAGCATCTATGAATCCACATGGGTGAGAGTGAGACTCTACATATGTAAATACAGATATTCCAAAAATCCAAATAATATATTTTTAAAATTCTGGTTCCATGCATTTTAGATAAGAGCTACTCAACCTTTATTAACAGTTCAGGAGCCGAATCCACACAGTATCAGTTCTATTAGTGTATATTGTAGATACACCATTGTTTTCAGATGGTTCATCATATGCAAACTTTGTTTCATGCACAGAATTGTTAACAATATTGTATAAAGTTTCCTTCGGGGTATGAGTATAAAGTGTATCTGAAACATGTTTAAGCTTGATCCCCATCTGCAAAAAATATAAGGAGATACTGGTATTCCATAATTCAAGGTGGGGGACAGACCCCAAACTCAAAAACTTCTGGCCTCAAGCATTTTAGAGAAGGGATACTCAAGCTGTATTTTAACACATCTGAAGGAATACAGCAATAGAAAAGACAGGAGGACTGATAGGAAGATAGGTAAATGGTTTTTAATAATGATGTTTAATACTTGTATTGTAATGCTTTTAATTTTAGCTGCTTTGAGCCTCCTTATGGAGAGAAAAAGCAGGATATAAATAAACATAATAATGATAGCAATAATAACAATAACAGACAGGCAGGAAGACAGGGGGGAATAGAGAGATATAGGCCTCTCCCACACAGCTGTATAAAATCCACATTGGAGTGGATTATATGGCAGTGTGGACACAGATAACCCAGTTCAAAGCAGATATTGTGGGATTTTCTGCTTTGATATTCTGGATTATATGGCTGTGTGGAAGGGCCCATTGAGGGGGGGGGGAGGGAGAGGGAGATGAAAACAGAAAGATAGATAGTTGGGGGGAGAGGGAGAGATAGAGACCCTGGAAAATAGATAGGAAGATAGAGAGAGAGGGCCCTGCCACACAGCCATATATCCCAGAATATCAAAACAGACAATCCCACAATATCTGCTATGAACTGAGTCCACACTCAGATATAGTGAGATTTTCTCCCTTGATAGTCTGAGATATAAGGCTGTGTGGAAGGGCCCTCAGAGATAGGAAAATAAGACAGGTAGATAGGGAGAGAGAGAGAGAGAGAGAGAGAGAGAGAGAGAGAGAGAGAGAGAGAGATAGGTAGACAGACAAGGAGATCGACAGGGAGAGAGAGAGGGGGGAAAGAGAGAGAGATGGAAAGATATAGATAGACTAGATAGAAGAGAGAGAGAGATGAAAATAGATAGATAGGGAAATAAATAAGTTAGGAAGGGAGAGATGGGAAGATAGATAGATAGATAAGAAGATAGTGAGAGAGATAGGAAAATAGATAGGAAGAGAGATGGATAGATAGGAAAATAGATAGATAGGAAAATAGATAGATAGGAAAATAGATAGTGAGAGAGATAGGGAAATAGATAGGAAGAGAGATAGATAGATAGATAGATAGATAGGAAATAGTGAGATAGGAAAATAGGAAGAGAGAGAGAGATAGGTAGATAGGAAAATAGATAGTGAGAGAGATAGGAAAATAGATAGGGAAATAAATAAGTTAGGAAGGGAGAGATGGGAAGATAGATAGATAGATAGATAGATAAGTTAGGAAGAGAGAGATGGGAAGATGATAGATAGATAGATAGATAGATAGATAGATAAGAAGATAGTGAGAGAGATAGGAAAATAGATAGGAAGAGAGATGGATAGATAGGAAAATAGATAGATAGGAAAATAGATAGTGAGAGAGATAGGGAAATAGATAGGAAGAGAGATAGATAGATAGATAGATAGGAAATAGTGAGATAGGAAAATAGGAAGAGAGAGAGAGATAGGTAGATAGGAAAATAGATAGTGAGAGAGATAGGAAAATAGATAGGAAGAGAGATGGACAGATAGAGTGATAGGAAAATGGATCGATAGGAAGAGAGATAGATGAGATCCATAGATAGGAAGAGAGAGAGAGAGAGAGAGAGAGAGGAAGATAAAGAGGTAGATAAAGAGAAATAGAAATAGATAGGAAGAGAGAGATAGGAAAATAGAGAGATGGAAAGATGGGAAAATAGCTAGATTGGAAGATAGAGAGGGAGAATGGGAAGATAGAGAGATAGATAGATAGAGAGAGAGAGAGAGAGAGAGGGCCCTTCCACACAGCCATATATCCCGGAATATCAAGGCAGACAATCCCACAACTGGAAGATAGAGAGGGGGGGGAGGGAGGGAGAGAGAGGGGGGGAGAATATATGTTTCCTCTACCACAAAGGCTCCTTCCTTCCTTCCTCCCTGGTTTAAATGGGTCTGAACCCAACTCAAACTGACAGTGCAGGAACCGAATCCACACTCCTGGGAACTCATTGGCTTCACAAACAGAATCCACATTGGCCATTTCAATACACAAAAGTCAAAACTTCCAAGTTTACCTTGTGACTCCCCTACTTTGGTTGGAAGCAGATGCTTCTCGCCTTGGGTCCCCTTTTCTTCCTCCTGGATCTTTTTTTTGCGTGTGTATGTGTATGGATTAAAAAAAGGACCCCCTTTGGGGGTGAAATTTGGAGTCACCCCAATAAATATATATATATAAAAAGACAGAAAAGTCAATCGTTTCGACGTTCTGCCAATTAAGGCAACAAAATAAAAAGGAAAGAGATAAAAAGTCGATGATTTCGAGATCCAAACACGTGAAAAGCAGGAGAAAGACACGCGTCGGCGCATCCACACGTTCTAATCAAGTCTCTCGGGGCTGCAGCGTTAATTGAGGTCTCTCTCTATATATATCTCTCTATATAGGTCTGAGAGATGCCCCTGCGAGGGATCCTGTGAGTCCGACTGGCAACCCGGGTCTGGCTCCAACGGTCCTCGGCGAAGAAAAGACCCGTTGGCTGCAGTTCCAGAAATGGCGGCCTAGCCGGAGAGGCCGAAAGCGGCTCGGAAGAGAGGCAAAGCCCGTCCGCACGACGGTGCCGCACACAGGGCCACGCAGGCGCAGAAGGCGGCCAGGAAGAAAGGCCTCCCTCCCTCCCTCCCTCCTCCAGACACAATGCGGGGGAGGGGAGGGCAGGGGGCTCGGGCTTCCCCCCTCCCGCGAGGGCCTCTGGGGGATGTAGTCCGCAGAAGGGCTGCCTCCCATTCGGAGCAGGGCGCGCGCGGACGCCCAGGAACTACCTTCCCCAGAATTCCGAGGGAGGAAAAAGCCCGGACCAGCTCCACTAGTTTTGGAACCGGTTCTGTGTGTGCAGTGCGGATGTCAGAGCAGCGCCACGGAAGGCAACGCCTTGACGTGGAGCCTTTGGGGGAGGAGG